>PVJH01014766.1:0-55851 GCA_004026705.1 Nesogale talazaci | reverse complement strand
CAAGGAAGCAGACTGTGGAATCCTCCCTCAGGCAAGGCAGGCAGGGTCTGCTCACAGGCAGCACACAGCAGGGTTACTTAGTGAAGTGGGTCCAAGTGTAAAAGTGACCAGACAGCCTGCTTTTTAACAATTTAACAATGTCCCGTCGTGTTTTAAAATTACAATACTATTTTTGCATTCTATGAACATTTTTGTTCCTCCACATGGACCAAATTTTTAATCAAGAACCCCCACCCCCACCCCACCCCCACCCCCGGTCAATGGTATCCCGCTTAAAATCTGGTCACTTTATGCATATTGGACTCAAGCAATGCAAGGAGACGGATTCACCAGCCTCAAGCTCAAGTGATGTATATACTAATAGGGTGGCGAACCAGGTCTTAAAGGCATCTCAAGCTCTAGCAACACAATTCATGGGTTGACATGGCCTGTAGGTAGTGTAGTTAACAGATTGAGGCAGAGAACTAGCTAAAGCAGCAAACTAGCTAAAGTAGCCACACTTGGTCTGATCACCAGAGCGCAACGGGGTGGGGGTGGGGGGCAGTGCTTGCAGTTATTTATCTCTTTGCCCTCCAATCAAACTGGGACCTGATTGATCCCACATGATCCTATTGGCCAGGTTGGCACAAGAAATTAGCTATCACAGTCATCATGCACTGGAATCAACTCAATATCAACCATTTTGAGGTTCATGCTTGCAAAACTTTGAGGCACACCGAAATCATCCAGGGGAACTTATTAACCAGGTACCCAGGTATCTGCCTGAATTACCCATGCACTATGCCAGACCAGAGTCAGGTCTAATGGATGATCACATGGTAGGGGAGTGGGCTATGAGTTGAGATGCTAATTGTAAGGTCCTCTGGATTATGATGAGGCTTTCTGCTCCCATACTGATTTACAGCCTTGGAAACCCTATGGAGGGTCACTGTGGGCCAGAATCATCTTAATGGCGGTGGGTTTATTACTGTTATGAAGGCTGCATGGTACTACCGTAGTTAAGCATGCAACTGTTAATCAAAAGTTGCTGGTTGCTGGTAGTCTGCTTCTGTAATGATTAGCAGCCTTGGAAATCCACTCTGATCTATGGAATCTCTCAGAGCTGGAATCAATTTGCCAACAAAGGTGCAGCAGTGACCATGGTTGTCCTTGGGTGGTGCAAAGGCTGACAGTTCAAGTTCATCCAGAAACATATCAAAATACAGACTTGGTGATCTCTCTACTTCAGAAAAAGTCAGCCACTGAAAACCTTACGTAGCACTGTCCTACGCTGACACAATAGACTCAACGGCAACTGGCTATTTATATTAAAAATCAAATCCAAATCAAATTCACTGCCAGTGAGTAGCTTCCAACTGTTTATTCAACTATGTGTTCTCCCCTATAGAATTCAGGCCAGGGAGCCCTGGTGGTATGACAGGTTATGCTTTAAGTTGCGAGTCACAAGGTCATCAGTTTGAAACTGTCAGCCACTCTTTGGGATAAAGATTCTTGATTTGCTATGGGAAAGTTATTTATTTTCTCGGAACTCAGTTTTCTTAGATATTGAGAAGCGTCAAAAATAACAAATCACCCTTTATTTATATTAACTGTCTACCTTCACAGGTTCCTGGCTATAATGACCTATATTTTATGGATGTAGAACCGAGGAATAGCATGACAAGACACCACCACAGGATTAGAGAGAGGCTACAGGTGTGACTTAGGTAACTGGTTTCAGGACCTCTGCCTTGATCCAAAAAGCCGAGATACCTGTTGAGCCCCAGGCCCAGCACCTGGCTCAATAAGTGCTGCCTATATTTGGATAATTTCTTTTCATTTTTCCAAACTCACCTCCCTCTATTATAAGACTGATGACACGGCATGTCTTAGACACCGGAGCTCAACTTCGTTTCATGAAAATGCAAGGACACTGGGTTACAGTTCTACCAACCACAACATGTGTGGTTTTTGTTTTTGGCTTTGAGGTTTTGTCCCTAGAGGGGAGGATTGTCTCACATTTGGTTTTCATTGTCTTCAGCCTGCAGACATTTAAATGTATTTATTAAGTAAAGGAGAAAGAGTATCTCAGACTAGACGTAGAGATTAATTGTTTAATGGTTGTTTTGTTTTTATTGCGGGTGGTGGTGAGGGGGAGTCAGGAAGGGGCGTGTATTTTGGATATGGAGTCCTGGGTTGATCCCAACTGCGAAGTGCTCCATGATTAGCTGAAAAGTTGTTGGTTGAACCCACCCAGAAGCATCCTAGGAGCCAGGTCTGGTGATCTGTTTCCAAAACATCTCAACATTGACAACCCTAAGGAGGGTAGGTCAACTCTGTCCACATGGAATGGCCGTGAGTCCTAATTGACCTGATGGCCACTAACCCAACAACAATTTAGGATGTGAAAAACAAACTCACTGCCAAAGAGTCCATTCTAATTCATAGCGACTCTATCCACCCCAAATAACCAAACTCACTGGCAGCATGTCGATGCTGACCCATAGCGGCCCAAGAGAAAAGGGCAGAAATATCCCTGTGAGCTTTTGAGATTGTAACTCTTTAGGAAAGTAGAGAGTTTCATCTTTCTCCCATGGAGAGCCTGCTGGTTCTGAACTGCTGACCTAGCAGGTGGTACCCCAACTTGTAACCACTATGCCATGAGGACATAGGCACTTGTAAATTCCCAGTAACCAAAATCCAGTCCATGGGACCCCTTCCTGTCCTCCTAAATAAGTGTCTTGAGTATGTGCTGACAATTGGCCATGTATTAGGAAAGGACACAGCCTTACCACAGGATGTACAGAAGAGAGCCACAGTTGCTCAAAGGGAAGAGAGGAAGTCAAAGACTGATTCAAGTGAGGAGCAATTGGTCTTGTCATTCTGTGCTGCTTCCCAGGGAATTGGGAGATTGGATTTTCCAGGATTTATTTTGGGGATTGCTAATTTAGACACATTGGGAGGTGGTTGGTCTGAGGACAGGAGAGGGTGGGGGAACTTGGGATACGCGTTCCCGATAGCTATTGTGCCCTTGATGAAGGACACAAGAAAAGAGCACTTGTGTTCCTGGAGCCTCTGGAGGGTCTCAGGAAATAGAGCCATTAAAAGGTGGGTCAACATAAAAGGATTTCATTCCTATTAACTTAGAGTCTCCGTTACTTCCCCATCAACATGCTCAAAAATACCTCTAACAGAGATGTATGTACCCCAATACAATGAATTAGCTATGTAATGGTGTCCTCCTTTCCCATAACCACCTCTAACACAGTCCACATGGTCGCAACAATAGGCTCAAGCAGAGGAGTTATCGTGAACGTGGGTCAGGACCACGCAGTGTTTCACCCTGTTGTGCATAGAGTTGCTGTGGGTCAGAACCGACTCAATTGCACCTAACCACAGCAACAACAACAGTACAACTCACCCACCCTCAGTCTTCTTTCATAAGACGACAGTCCAAGAAGCCCTATGGGAGCAGTGCTTTCTGCGCGCGAGATTCCTATGAGTCAAAATCAACTGGACAGCAACTGACAACCATATAACCCTTAGTGTTTCTTTAGCCTCTGAGTTCAGATGTTCATTTGCATGTGTAGAGATAACGGCCTTATCGCTGGGAGGCATGTGGAGTGCGGAACACCTCGCTGTAATAAAATCAACAGTCGGTAAAGCATTCCCTTTAACCAACATAAAATGAGCCCAGGACTTCTCCTGTTGCAAAGGCATCTCCACCATATCCATAATAGCCAATTGAATGTCTATTTTCTCTCCCATTAAACCCTACAATCGTTCGCACAGGAGGAAACGCCTTATATTTGAATGGTTCAAGCACAGATTCAATGTCAAAATATTTTGCTCCCATGGGAGGCTATGAAGCCCTTCTGCCTGCTCCCTCAAGTCTCTGTGTCAGCCTTGCGCTCCCCTCGCTAGAGATCCCTAGCTACATACCTACTGCAGATTATAGCTGGCAAGTGAGAAGCTGTTTTCCGAAGGAGCCTGCCTTGAGGAAAGCCAATTCTGAAGACTCACTTTGTCTCTTCTGTTCCGCAGAAGCATACCCCCACAGGAGATGTTTCATTGACTAAGCCCCAGACAGTAATCACCCTTCAAACATGTTAGAAGGACAGAGGAGTAAGCCCATGTGAGCCAAAGGACTCCCAGGGAGAAACAAAACCCTGAAGAAGCTTGCTTCAGTTGGACAAACAACAGCTTACTTACACTGCTCACAAGATCTCCTAACAGCTGGAATCGTAGCACTCCAGCGAGCACAGATGGTGAGGCTTTCGCTCCACGTCCACTTCTCTCTGCCGAGGAAGACGAATCATAACTCGTGGATGCTTTAGATTGATAAGTGGTTTCCTGATTCACCTTCAAAGGTGTTGACCTGGGCCTTGCGAGGCGGCGGAGAGAAAGGGAGAGTTCAACTCAGCGACCATGCTGTGATTTACACCAAGCTCTGTGTTTGATGGAGTTTGAAAGAAGCACTTGTCCACGTGACAAACAAAAATAAATATCCTGCTTTATCTGTTGGCTCTCGCCCTGGATCATGTTTGGGAGGTGGGACCAAGAGGCTAGACAAAATCTGTTCTTAGAGTATCACTCTTAGCTGGACTGCCTTCCAAAATCTCCTTCAGGGGACCTCAGAAAGTGCCTAGCATTTGCATTCTTGTGAGTCATTTTACAGATAATTGAGACAGACTCTGAGAGCCATGTTAATTTATACTGGAAGAAAGAATGAAATCAAGGGTTTGTTAGACCATGCCAGAATCAAACACTAAATAACCTCTAAACTCATTGCCATTGACTTTATTCTGACTCAAGCTGACAGAGAAGGACAGAGAAGAACTGCCCACCTGGGTTTCTGAGACTGTAAATCTTTACAGGAGTAGAAAGACGCCCTTCCCACATCAAGGAGTGTTCAGTGGTTTAGAATTGCCAACTTTGTGGTTAGCAGGTAGTCCAATATACTATCCGACTTCTCTCAAACTTTACAGCAGTTAGTGGAAAAATAGGGACAAAAGTCATCCCAGAGCTCCATAGAGACCCACAATGAGACAGCTCATCCATTTCAGTATCTTTAGGATACATGCTATTAGATACGTTCCTCAGTGTTTCTGAGTGTTGATGCTCACGGTTGTAAAACGGAGTCAGGATAATACATAACTTTGCTTCTCCATGCAGGATGGTGACTGCCATGAGGGTAGTTTGCTCAGGATAAAGGCAGTTATAGGATAGCACATTGACAACATAACCCTGTTGACCAGCCACTTTTGATTATTCCATTATAACATTTCCAACATTTTCAAATAGCAGTTTCAGTGTTAGTTTTCTGTGCTGGATAAAGCCATCAATTAATTTTGGGTGGGAATCATTGGGGAGGGAATGGGATGGGACATAAGATATCTATTGACTTTGGTCTACTGGATTGAGATGTGGTGAAAGCATACGGCAAGACTCTACTGTTGTTACAGAAAGGACACTGGCTCTAGAGTCATTAACTATGTTCCAGCCTCTGCCTCTTATATGTACTAGCCAAGGAAACCCATAATCTCCACAGTGGGAAAATAATCCCTATTGTACTTCCCTCAAAGAACCCAGATAGGATAGTCGTTAAGTGTTTGGCTGCTAATGGCAAGGTTGACGATGGGAAAACCCTAGCTAGAAGGAGGAGGCAGTGGGTTTCCATAAAGAATACAGCCTTGGAAGTTCTGGAGAGGTCTCTCTGTAGTCTTTTATAAGATCACTGGGAGTCAGAATTGACTCAATGAGTGGGGATTTGGGTGCATACCTCACCTTGTTGTAGTGAGGATTACATCTTGTTGTAATCCTCATCTTGTTGTAGTGTAGTACATTCTTGGGAATGTACTTGGTGACTTTTGTAGCCTCAGAAATGGTCATTTCCAGTACCAATCACAGGAGCTCACACAGAAAACCTGGCTGGTAGACAGGGCCAGGGCCATTTGACACTTCCTCCTGGGATGTGAATCTTAGTGCTCTGTGTGCTCGGCCTCCCAATTTGTGCCGTCATCTTCTTGACAGTTCCTCCTAAAGAGAACAATTCGCCTTCCTTCCCAACTATTACACTTCTTCCCCCCTTCCCACCCTCATCACCCCACTTTTGCCACTGCAGATTTTCCTTTGCAGAGTTCAACTTGTTTCTCAATTTCTTAAAGACACAATGCCAAGTTGCTATCCGCTCAGAGTGACCCAGGTGCCAGGAAGGACTGCAATGCAGGGTTTTCTAGGCCGTGACCTTCAGGGGAGCAGTGTGCCAGGCCATTGATCCACAGCTGCATTGGAAGTGCCAACTTGAATGCCGAGTTCCCATAAAGCAATGCTAAGGCTAGCAAACAAGAAGAAAATATTTTCTTAACACAGTGGAAAAGCATTCATGGAGTCCTGGCAAATGGGGTTGCATGGGGGGGGGCGCACAGTGGGAGCTGGGGGGCTGTCTTTAATCCACATGGGGCACGAAAGACCAAATCCCAAGAGAGCCAAGATCAGTCTCATCTTCTGAAATGTTCAAGTGCCACATCCAGCTCCTATTTGATTATTCCATTCACTTCCTTCACATTTTCACAGATTCGTTCTTTACATGTCACTGCAACTCAGATTTGCACTGTCGTCTATCTGTAAAGCAAATTTCTTATGGAGCTGCTTCCGAAAGTGAGATAAGGAAGCTTGCTTCATTTGGACAAGCCACTGAGAAAAAGCTAGGGCTAGAAAGGCCATGGTGGTGGATACAATGGAGAGCCAGTAAGATGGCCAGACACAGCCATCGCCGAAACGATGGCATCAGTGTTGCAAGGAGCATGGAGATGGCAGGGCTCTGGCTAGATTTTGTTGTTATACATAAGATTTAGCTCTGTTAGCCATACGGCCACCTCATCAAAGCGACATCTGCATCTGATGTGCTAGTTGTTTCTTCACTTAACTGAATCATGTTAACGTTGTAAAGCTGGTACTTACGTTCTTCCTCAAAGTCTCAAAGATAAAAAAATGACAGAGGGAGAATATAAACTAAAGGCCAGAATCCAGCTCTTTCCATCACACACCTGCCCCCACATCTTCTTCTCTTGTAGACACTGCACCATGAACCGCTCTTTTTGCTCTCAGAGAATTCCCGGCTCAGTCGACTTGAGTCAGGAAATGATTATCCAGTGCACCGGGAAACCAGGGAGCTGTGGGAGCACTCTCGGGTCCCCACTGAGACTGCAGCAGACAGCTGTGGAGATATGCCCCCAATGCCGCGCTCCCAGCCTCCTTTATGTGGACAAATTTTCCACAGCAGCCCAAATTCCCCTCAGGTGTTTCTTCCCCAAGAGAATGTCAGCTTGTGTCCCCTTCCCCACTCTAGCTCTCTCTCGCTGTATTTCTTTATGGCATTCTACACTTCCTTCAGCACTCTTTCTCCTCTCATACAATTCCCTGAAAGTTGGAAGTGCAGTTATGTATATATTGCGTCATGATTGTTTCGATGTTCCTAGTTGTCAAGTCCAATAAGCAACTTTCTGTTCAGCAGACTGAAACACTGGTCGTGTGCCATCCCCACAATCGTTGCCCTGTCTGAGGCCACTGCCGTGACCGTGAGAGGGAGGGCCTTCTTCTTTTTCATGCATCCTTTGCTTTACCAGGTGTAAAATTCTTCTCTGGAGACTGGTCCCTCCTGCAGCAGATCCAAAGTAGGTGAGGCAAAGTTTGCCATCCTTCCTGGTAAAGAGCGCTCTGGCCATGCTTCTTCCAAAACAGAGTAATTTACTCTCTTGGCAGCACATGGTACTTTGAGTATTCTTTGCCAACACCATAATTCAAAGGGATCCGTTCTTTTCCAGTCATCCATAGTCATTGTCTGGCTTTCTCATGATTGAAAATACCATGGCTGAAGTCTGTGCACTTTAGTCATCTTTGTTTTAACATTTTAAAGAGGTCTTTTGCACCATGCAATACAGTGTTTGATTTCTTGACTGTTTTCATAAAATGTCCAAAAAAATTGTTTCATATATATATATAGTAGTTACAGCAATAATTAAATATTTTATGATGTCATCCTTCATTTTGGAAGAACCATGTTATTCCACGGATGCTAGTAACTAATAAACTGAACAGACATTTCAATTATTGTTATGATTTACACCTACCCATGCCTTTGGCTAGGGTGACCCAATGTTCTGGCTTTCCTGGGAATAAGGGGTTTTTCCCAGGGCATGGTACTTTTAATACTAAAACTGGGAAAGGCAAAACACAAGTTGGTCACCCAATCTTTGGATGTACCAGTAAACTGAGTTTCTTATGTACTGGAATATTGTGCAAGAAACTCTTAAGCTTGTTGTGGAGCATCTGTCATGGCCCAGGATCATGTGTGACGTTGTACACTCTGTTGCGGGGATCTTTTTGGTTTTAAATGTCTATCCAGATTGTTCTTGGGCAACTCTGTTTCTTGATGACACTCTAGTTAGTTATCAATGGGTGGCAATGTGGTCAAACATCAGTGTCACTGTGAGAATGGTGCAGGATTGGGGGTGGTGTTCTGTTCTTTTGGACACAGGGTCACTCTATGTTGGAACATAACAACAATGGCTGGGCTGTCACCTGTAGTTCCTTCAAGGCTTACCCAATACCTCCCAAGTGGACAGGTACAACAGGAACATGTCTTTCCTGATAGCATGTCCAAAGGATGTGAGACAAAGTCTTGCCATCCTTGCTTCTCAGGAACATTCTGACTATGCTTCTTCCAAGACAGTGTTGCTTGTTCTTCTAGAAGTACATGATGCTTTCTTGGTTAACATCATAATTCAAACGAAACGGCTTATTTCCTATAACTCTAACCCCACGCATTTAACCCACTCTGCAGCAGTGAGATAGGCTTTCTGGGTGACATCCCTGATCACTGGTCTCCATGTTCAGGGCTATGGATGCAACAACATAATCCTTGCCCAGTAAATATTTTCTTTTCCATGGGGGTTCTCTTCAGCAAATGTTCTTGGTATAATCTGCTATATATCCTTTGTGTGTGTGTGATTTCCCCTGCTATGAGGAGTCCTGGGAGCACAGAGGACCATGAGTGGGATTGCTAACTGCAAGGTCAGCAGTTCAAACCCACCAGTCACTCCTCAGGAGGAAGATGAGGCTTTTGCTCCTGAAAAGAGGGACAACCTCAGAAATTCAAACGAGGGAAGTTCTCCACTCTGTTCTCGAGTCATTATGAATTGGTTTTGCTAAAAGGGCCAATCCGTCTGTCTTGCAAGAGGTGCTCTTTAGAGAAAAGAATGGTGAGACTTCAGCTTTCATAGTTTAGACATGTTGTCCGGAGAGACCAGTCCCTGGAGAAGGATGTTTTGTTTGGTAAAGAAAAGGGGCAGTGAAAGAGAAGAAAGCCCTCAAGGAGATAGACAAATGTGGTGGCTCCAATAATGGACTCAGGCATAGGGACAATTTCAGGAATGGTGCAGAACTGGGCAGTGTTTCATTCTGATACACAGAAGGTTGCTGTGGGTCAGACCTGACTCAATGGTACCTACCAACAACAACAAAGCAAGGGTTGGAATTGACTCAAGGGCAGTGAGTTGGAAGTTTTTAATATCTATATGATGGCAGACTTCAACTATTGGGGCTGCAATATTTTAGGTGAATAAAATTTTTTAAAAATGAAAAAAATCCTTACTGCCATCAAATTCATTTTGACTTCTAGTGACCCTATATTGCTCAAGCTTTACAGAGAGTGGCTGGTGTATTTGAACGGCTGATCTTTGGCTTCACAGCCTGTGGTAGTGACTTAGTCTGGTTTCAATTTGGGACTTGATACAATTAAGAGTGAAGGTGTGGAGTCTAGTCTGTCAAGGGGATCATAGCAAATGAGGTCTCTGTGTGGAGATGGCCTGACCCTGAGGATTCTGGGAATTCCTGGATTATTTTTTTCCTCTTAGAGGTGGCAAAGATTCTCTCTCTCTCTCTCTCTCTCTCTCTCTCTCTCTCTCTCTCTCTCTCGACTCCCTGAGAGACCCTCTACCAACAAAACACCAGGTGCTGTGCTGATAGACCCCACGTTCTGGGAACTGGAGAATCCACCGTGGCAACTTCTGCAAGTGCTGAGATGTAAATCAGACTTAGGGCCTTGGTCTGGATTGAGTTGCAATGCCGTCTCAATAGCTGCTCTTCTTAAAAAATCACCTTATTTGGGACTCATACAACTCTTAATGGTCAACACATACATCTATTGTTTGTAGACCACATTTCCACATTTGTTGCCATCATCATTCTCAAAACATCCTCCTTCTACTTAGGCCCTTGGTATTAGCTCCTCATATTTCCCTTTCCTCCCTTGTCCCCCTCCCTCATGGATCCTTAATAATTTACAAATATCATTATTTTGTCATATCATACACTGTCTAATGTGTCCCTTCACCCACTTCCCTGTTTTCCATACCCCAGGGAGGAGGTTATATGTAGACACCATGCAGTTAGTTTCCCCTTTCCTCCCACCCTCCGGGTATTGCCACTCTCACTTCTGGTTCTGAAGGGATCATCTGTCCTGAATTCCCCATGTTTCCCGCTCCTATCCATACCAGTGTACATCCCCGGGTCTAGCCAGATGTGTAAGGGAGAATTGGGATCATAACAGTAGGAGAGAAGGAGCATCTAAGAACTAGAGGAAAGTTGTATATTTCAGTGTTGCTCCACTTCTCTTTCTTATACACATATGATTATCTATGAATTTGTTTCTCAAGTCTGTCCAGACTAACAGACAGCTCAATACCTAACCCACAGGGCCACCAAAGATCCTTAATAAAAAAAACTTACTCCTCCAATCTCAGTGACTGATAACAACAAGCATTTCTCACCTCCTCCCCCTACCCCGTCCCCATTGGAAGTTAAGAAACTTGCTAAACCCTAAAAACCAAACCAAACCAAACCATCTGCCATCACCTATATATAGCATACATACACAACCCTATGTATGGTTTCTGAGATGGTAATTCTTTACAGGAACAGACAGCCCTCCTTTCTGCAGAGCCAAAGATCACAAAGTTGGTAATCTGGTGAGCTAGGATTCATTCATACAACAGTTTTCATCCAGTGCCTAAATGTCAATTCTTTCTGGCAATCTTCCAAACTAAAGAATATTTATGTCGTGGTTGAAGAAATTTAAAGTAATAACAATATCATTACATAGTCAAAAAGCCAACCAAAGACAGTGAACATATCCAACAGGAAAGATTGTTCTGACCCAATAAAGTCAGGTGGTGCTAATTTTGACATTATTGGGGTGGGGTGGGGGGTGGCAGGGTGAGATTATAGGTAGCAGTTAGATCTTACCCAGATAAATCAAAACCCAATGCTATAGAGTTGATTCCAACTCATCATGACCTTATATATGATTTTCCAAGGCTATAAACATCACAGGAGGAGACAGCGGTATTTTTCACCTTCAGAGTGGCAGGTGGGTTTGAACCTGCCAGCTTTGCAATTAACAGCCCCAAGCTTCATCCATAGCACCATCTGGGCTCCTCCGACAAACCAAATATAGACACATTATAAACAAAAGATGGTGTTGCATAACTAATTTCATTTAGGAGAGGGTGAAGAAAATTAAACCCATTTCTTCCTTTTAAATCCTTTTATTGTAGGTTCTTACAGCTCTTGTAATAATTAATACATCAATTACATCAATTATATTTGTGCATATGTTGCTATTATCATTTTTAAAGCATTTTCTTTCTACTTGAACCCTGGTATCAGCTCCTTATCACACACACCCCTTCCATCCTCATGGACTGTTGATAAATTATAAACCAGTATTACTTTCATATCCTACACTGTCCACTGTCTCCCTTCACCCATATTTTTGTTGTTTGTCCCCCTGGGGTGGGGGGTTGTTACACGTTGACCATTGGGACTGGTTCTCCCTTTCTCTCCCATGTCCCCCTCATCCCCCATCTTTCTGGTATTGCTACTCCCATCATTATTCCTGAGGGTTTTATCTGTCCTGGATTCTCTGTGTCCAGAGCTCTTGTCTGTACCAATGTAGAGATCTGGTCTTGCCTGATTTATAAGGTAGAATTAGAGTCATGATAGTGGGATGGGGTGGGGGGAAGTGTTAAAGAACTCAAGGAATGTTGTGCGTTTTGTCAGTGCCTCACTGTACCTTAGGAAAACTGCTTCTAAGCTCTTTTTTTTTTTTTTTTTGCTTTTCTTTTGTGATCTTTCTGTGCTGTGATTTAGATGAAAGCTTAACAAGCAAACTTGTGTTCCATCAAACAACTCAGTACACGTGTTGTTCCATGACATTGATTGCAGTCCTTACAATGGAACAAGTCTCTTTCAAACTTCCTCCCTGTGTTTACTGTAACTGTTTTTGAGCATCTGTTCTGTGCCAAATGTTGTCTCATAAGAGATTGAGAATGGAGAGAGGGGGAAAGCAATCCTCATGATAATCTTCTAAAAATGCACATCTTGCTTCCTATTGAGCTTGTTTCTGGGTATCATTTTCTTCATGCTTAATTCAAGAACAGTGTGACTTCCTTTTTAGTATTGTCTTAGTGTGGGCCTGGCACATTCCATTGAATGTCCCTTCTTTTGGCCGACTCTGTTACTTGCTCTGCAATGTTTATTTTGTCCTCTCTCGCTAGCAAAAAGAAGCTCCATTCGTCTGCAGAGACAACGTGACCAGCTAAAAATACCCATGTTCCCAGACTCTCTGGTGACTGAAGAAGGTCACATGACCAACCCATCTGAGACAATGTTGTGTTGGCAGAAGTTGAAGGAAGGAATTGCTGGGCAAATCTCCCAAAGTGGAAAGTCCCAGATGGTATCACCTGTTCCACTTTTCATTTTCTGCTCAACTCCTTCTTCCTTGAGTCCCTGAGTGGTGTAAGAAGTTAACAAGCCTGACTGCTGACCAAAGGTTTCAAGGTTCAAACTCACCCAGAGGTAACTCGTAAAAAAAGGCCTGCTGTATTTCTGAAAAATCAGACCTTGAAAGTCTTGTGGAGCACAGGCCTATTCTGAGGGCACACGGTGGGCATACATAGCCAGTACTCCCCACAGCAACTGGTTCTTCTTTAATCTTGACATCGACGTAGCCATATTGCTATTCTGATAAAAAGCCCCTTATTAAGGTGGAGGAGCAGAAAGAGAAAAGATATCCCAGTCTTTGATGATGTAGCAAAGCGCAAACACCAGCCATTGCCTACACACCTTATGACAGGTACATCATGTCAACTTGAATTTTTGTGGACGTGTCGTGATGCAGCCCAACCTGAAAATCAAGCTAGAGCTTGATGCTACCTCATTGGGGGCGTGGTCTTCCTCTCTCTCTCTCTGACCATCTGTCTTCCTGCTTCTGGGACTCTGCTCGCTTCTAGGGGTGACTCCATGAAGGCTGCACAACCCTGACCACTGTCAGCAACCCGCTGTCTTCCCACTGACCTTGATCTATGCAACTCTGCATCCACTACCCTGTGATTTTCCCGGTTCACCTTTCTGTGTCACTGACCTGCAACTCTGTGAGTCTGATGAGGGACTTATGATCTAGCATTGACTTATAGATTTTGGTTGGACTCTGCGGGGCTGTCTTATTGATATGTAGTCATTTCTTGAAATAAAACTCACTCTTATACCTCTGTGTGACCGGACTAGCTTCTCTAGACAACCTACCCCAACACATACCCCCAGAGACTAAAACAAAAACAAAAAAGCAAAACCAAACTCATGACTGCCAAGTCAATTATGATTCATAGTTTCCCACACCACAGGGCAGAAACAATAGCTGAAAAAAGGAAATCCCCCACCAAGATGGGTTGACACAGCAGCTGCAACAATGTGCTCCAATGGTGAGGATGGCTCATTGTCTTGTCTACTGGATCACTGTGAGTCAGAACTGACTGGAGGATAGCTGATAACAAACAACAGGACTTCCTCCACAGAGTTTGCTAAGGTTGTAAATCTTTATGGAAGCAGATTACCACAGCTTTCTGCCACCGTGTGATGGTTCAAATCACCCATCTTTAGGTTAGCAGCCAAGCACATTAACCACGGTTCCACGATGACTAATCAAACTTCTTTTCAGATGAGGAAAAAAAGTCCCCTTTTAGGCTGGGTCATGGTAAGTCTTACATACTGCAAAATCATCTGCTGCATAAAATCAAGCATATTCTCACGTGAGTGCATCTCTTCCAATTCTCAATATGTAATGTTTCCATAAATGTGCATAATGCTTTTGCTGCTGCCAAAAGAGTTGTATGAAAATATCTGAACTCCTTTCTTTTTAGCTGAAGCATCATTTGGCTCCAGAAAAATATACAATTTCACCTGAAAGAAAATATCAATTATCCTTGTCTCCTTCCCCTTCTAAGTCAACCATCCAACACACACTGATTAGCCTACAGAACCAGGTTCAACTTGGGTCAATGACTCTGATAGCCTTGAACCTGCCACCCAAGGTAAGAGAAGATGAAACAGAAATATCGAACATCAAACATTTAAAAGAAATAATATACAATGGAAGATATGTAACCACAGAATTTGAAAGGCTTCTTTCAATGTTCATACTCTTAAATCTTATAGTATTAGCAATGTATTTAGGGAGGAGGGAAAAATACAGAATTTCAAGGCAAATAATCCCGTTCAAATCCCCATGGAATCAATTTAGTAGCTATGGAATCTTGGGTAAGTCTTACATACTGCAAAACCATCAGTAGAATAATCATAGTAACAGCTACTTACAGCATTGGTGTGAAGGGTAAATAAAGTGAAGCAGATGGGAAAGTTTGATCAACAATTGGCGATTGTGCTGAGTTTTCATAGCCATGGGGTATGTATGTATATGTGAAATATGTGATGTGTGAAATACCTCCTTCTGGCACTGCTCTGTGGTCTAGAGGTGTGAGGTTGAGTTGCTGAAGGATCTAGGGACTGTAAATTCTCCCATAAGTGTTAGCAGTAAAGGCTAAATGAACTGTTTCTTGTAAACAGAAGTGCCTGTCAGTAATGGGGTGAGGAGGGGAAAAAGGAAGAGAACAACCCCACCTCCCAACACACACATGCACTAGTTGTTAGGTGTTTTTGAGTTTGTTCTGATTCATAGGGACTCTATATACAAGAATGAAACCCTGCCCTACTGGGCAATTCATCTCCTGAAGGATCTGCCTTTTCTTCACTGTCCTATTTTACCAAGCAGGATATCTTGAAGGAGTCTGGGTGGCACAGTGGTTATGTATTGGGCTACAATCTGCAGGACCAGCTGTTCAAAGCCACCAGCCAGCTCAGTGGGAAACATGGGGCTTTCTATTCCTGTAGTTACCGTCTTGAAAAATCAGAGAGGTTGTCCTTCCCTAGTCTACAGGGTCACCGTGACTTGGCTTCTATTTGACAGATGTGAGTTTGGATAGTTTGAGGTCGGTCTCTCCCGACATCCTATCCAAATTAGGGGAGATAAAGTCTTGCCATCCTTGCTTCTAAGGAGCTTTTGGCCTGCTTCTCTTCCAAGATGGATTTGTTTGTTCGCTTGACTGTCCAGGGTACCTTCAATATTTCCTTTCAGTATTTGGAAACATGTGGGTGTCTCACACATCTCATGTCCTTCAATTAATCAGAGAAGTGATGCTCTGTCCCCAAATTCTCCGAGGAACCAATGTGATGTTTTTATAGGTGAAGACACAGCAGAAGATGCAAAGTTGGTAGAGGAACCATGACTTAGGCACAAGGGTTAGGGGTGCTCACTTAGGCGATAGATGTTGGAGCCTAAGCCCCACTCAGAGCAGTGGGTCTATGAGGTGAATTTAGCCAACTAGTCACAGGGGCTGAGAATCTCCTTAATGAGATGTTAAAGAACTGTACAAGAGCTTTAATTCTAAACATATGGCTTTTGGAAGGCTGTATTTTACAGTGGAAGCTCTCTCCATTTTATGTCTCTACATAAATAAGCCTCCATTAAGTCCTTTCTGATCATCAACTGGCAATGTAAAAAGCCTGGCCCTCAGGAGAGTATGTCTGAACATGGATTACTATGTGTCCCCTAGCTAGCCCAGGGAGAATCAGCCTCTCTCTCTGAGACTAGCCCAAGTATGTCCTACATAGATACAGGGGTGCCAGGGTCACATGGTCATGAGTCATTTCCTGACCACGGTGTCCAGAACCAATTCTGTGAGCTTTTCTAATCCACAGTGACACATGTCTCACAAACATTTCCCCATTTCCCACTTCTGTCTGTATTTCCTGCCTATAACTGTGCTCAATTGATTTGTCAGTAATCATACTTTGTGGCCAACTTATTTTATTTTCTACACTCTATAATTAGCAACATGACCTCAGGCTGACAGTCTCTGTCACCTGCTTGATGATCTCCTCTTTGTCCCATTTAAACTTGATAAAGGGGTCTTTGCAAAAGATACTTGAAATGGGGTTCTTTTCTATTATGCTAGGTGGGGGTGGGGGGAGAGGCGATTTTTTAGTGTTTTGGGCCTTCTAAGTCATGGTCTTCACAACAGTTGCAACTGAGTTAGGAGTCCCTAACTCCTGTTGACTTCACTTGCATTCAAGGGGAACTGAGCTCCACAGTGGTAGACTTTCTAGAAGCAGATCTTCCCGCCAACCTCCCCCCCCCAACCACCCCCGCCCCACAAAGGCGCTGGGTGCCCTTGAACACTGATGTCTGTTAACTATTGGCACCATCGAGGGTCTCCCTTTACACACACCCTTTAAATAGCCTTTTTGCTTTGTGGCTTCAACTATACTAAATGCTACAATTCACCTCATCAATTTCTATAACCATGCTTTGAGGTTGGCATGGAACAAATTGAGGAGTAGAAAGATTAACTTGGTTGGAGTCTTCAAGGTAAATTGAGACCCAGACAACTTGGTCCCCTGGGTCCTACACTTCACCATGATGCTACATAATCCCTCCTAGGGAAAAAGAAAGCTGAAAAACATATGTCAGCTGGGCCGCAGATCCTTAGGTCTTAGAGTTTTCTTAAGAGACTCAAGAGTTAATGTACTTTCTTGATGGAAGAAGAGTGAAGCTCTGACTAAAGATCCATTTGGCTTTTCAGTAAATTAAATCGTAACCATCTACTCATATCTAGCAAAATCTTTCCTTATTCTAATGTGGGATTTAGGGATTCGGAAAGCCATCTGGAATCTATTTATGTCATTTGAGTTTTGAAACTCAATACAAATTTCTATAATGAAAGAAACTAAGACGTCAAAGCAGACCATATTAGTGAAATCTGACTACCCAGGGCACATGTTTGCAAACTGGACTTTAGGGTTTAGCTAAAATATTATCCCAAATGCTTTAGTCCATTCCTCTCCAAAGAGCAACACACATTTTATGAATCATTTTGATCTTTTATATAGTTAAAGCAATGAAAGGTCCTCCTATTCCCAGATAATATGGTCAATATTATAAATGATTAATTCGCCTATGCTAAGATTAAATTGTCTTTCTTCACAAAGGTCATTGGGAACAATAAGATTTTGATCCTTCTAGACTTTCCTTGTCATGTTTGAAGATAAAAGGGGTGTTGGAGACACTACCAATTCAGTCTGAAACTAACCATGGAAATGGTACAGAACCAGGCAGCATTTATTCCATTATGCATGAATGAGGTCACCATCAAGCCAGTGCTGACTTCTTAAAGGCTAGTCTCTAAGGACTAACTCAGGAGGTGTCTCTGAAGACTGTTAGATCCTAACAGGGAAGAGGTAATATCATAAATGCCTTATCTTCAAGTCATCACGTTGGACTTTATCCTGAAAACATAGAGAACTAGCAAAGGATTGTTTCAACTTTAGTCTTCATAAAAAGGAAACAGAATTAATTGTCCTTTTTACAAATACAATTGCCCATTGTGGCAGTTACTTAATCTCCTGTCAATTTGAGTGAAGGGATGGAGTCTAGTCTGCCAATCAGGTCATAGCCAATCATGCCTCTGTGTGGGCCTGGCCTTCTCCTGAGGATTCTGGGAACTCCTGTCTTGCTCCCTGGAGGCAGGACACTCTCTGGTTTGTCTTCCTGTTGAAAAGCCATGTGGAGGTATGCTGATTCTAGCCAGAGCCCTGGAACTAGAGAAACCACATGGAGACCTAAGTCAGTGCTGAGATGCTTCTTCTGTCACTGGATCCAGAAGATTTTCCACCCACTGTAACTTTTCTGCATTCAGCATCATTGCATGTACTGCATGAGTCTGAGGAGAAATTTCTAGACTAGTAAAAGGCTAATATTGGACTCATAGGCTTGATCTTAACTGGGCTGGGGTGTTTTCTCAATATATAATTAATCTTTGATAGTAAGTTCTCCCTTACATATGAGTGTCAATGAATTTGTTTTTCTCGTGTACCCAGACTGACATGGGGTACTAGAGCAACAAATCATAAAGATGGAAAGTGAATGCTTTTTTGACCCCTTCTTCATGGTAGTTTTTCGTCTTTGGCTAACCAGAGGTCTGATATGACCATACAGGTTACAGCTTTGTTTGTTTATTTTCTGGAAAGAATATGGGAAGTTAAAGCTTTGATTATTTTTGTTTGGATGTTGTCTTTGTCTATTACTGTTTGAACTAATGAAAATGAATGTGATTAATGGATACTTTGAGCTCAGGGGTAAAATCGCCTCTTAAATTTCTCAGACAATACTGCTTAGTGAAAACAGCTAAAAGAAGGTCAAAATGGCTGACAGAACATCCTGGCCTGGTGCAGTCAGAGGGGTATGGCCATATTTGCTATCAATGGGCCAGTTTAGATAGGGATTAAGATAAGATAGATAAGGATTGAACTTGACTGTTTTAAAATTTTAATTTGAGCTATGACTACTAGGTTTACATCATTTTCTTCTATTTGTTTATTTATTTATTTATCTATTTTGTTTTTTGGGGGGGCATCACTGCCCTCTGGTGGTTGTGGGAGCTACCCAGCCTTGCTCCTGGAGAGCCACTGCTTGAACCACCAAGCCCATGGGCTGCAGTACCGCACTCCACTACTACGCCACCGGGGCTCAGCCCTATTTATTTTATTGACATAGCAATGGCTAGAAATGATACTGGGAGTTTGTAAACTCAGTTTAAACCATCAATTTGAATCTTTAAATGGGTTTAGACACACCTGCAAAGAAAGCGCTGTAAACCCAATGTCTTCAGTGCTCAGGACATTCAAACGTGAAGAGATTTGCTCACGGGATTGTTGATAGAGTGAAGGAAATACCCATGGAACTGTGTCACAGAGACTAGAGGAGAAAATGAGAGTGGGTTGACTGGTCTGAAGTTCATGACCTAGCACCAGGGGCCATGGATTGTTGAGAATTTGTAATGGGGCTCACACTCTAACAGCTCATAGTCTAACCAATGGACTTCCTGGTGAGGCTAAGTGAGGCAACCCGCATTGAGTTGAACATCCCTAATCAGATGAAGAGAAGATTTGAGAGTCTGTGAACTGGTGTATATTATTGTTGACTTTATGGGCAGCCTGTCCTAATTTGACTTTGCTTATGGATGTGGACTTACAAGGTTCCAACTAGAATGAAGATTCTTCACCTCACAGAACATGCTTGTCTCCTCAGAGCACTGGGTTGATGAAAGTGGGCAGCATAGAAATTGGATACCCAAAATGGGGAGGATAAAGGCATGAGTGACTGGCTTATAAACTTTCATAGGTGGGGGAAGATATTCATATGAATATAGGATTGTGGTATGGGTGTTCACATAACTGCAATTGTTAGTCATAGAATATAGCTGCTTTGTTTACTTATAAAATATCATGTTTAAGCTGAGCCCCGGTGGCACAGTGGTTGTGCGCGGGACTGAGGCCCACTGGGTTGGAGGTTCAATTCCAGCTCCCAGAAGCAAAGGCTGGGCCTCCTAGTCCTACCACCTGAGGGCAGTGATGCCTGAAAAAAAAATTATGTTTAAATGAAGTTGGAACTTATTGAATTGTATGTATTTTAATTTTATCCTATGTACTGATATAATTTATTTTTATGTTTAAAAATTATGTCTGACTAAAGAGTTACATAAAAGCGTCAAATTGACAAGGGGTGGTCTGAGGCCATCACATAATCTATCAACTTGCTCAAGGGGGTCTAGTCTGTCAACCAGATCATAGTCAATCATGCTTGTGTGGGCATGGCATTCTTCTGAAGATTCTAGGAACTTCTATATTCCTCCTTGGAGATGGAACACACCCTCTCTTTGCTTTGTATTCCTTCTGACAAGCCACACGGAACTATGCTGGTAGCAGTCAGCCATCTCAAGCTGGAGGAGCCATGTGGAAATTCACACCAGCACTGAGTTGCTTCCACCATCACTGGAGCCCCAAGACTTTCCACCAACTGGCCTGTGGTCTTTCTACATTCAGCACCATTGTATGTATTGCATAACTCTGAAGAGAAATTTCTAGGCTGAGACTAGACATATGGGTTAATATTGGACTTTTAGATTTGGTCTGGACTGGGCCGGGGTGTTTTCTTAATATACAATTATTCTTTGATACAAAGTTCTCCTTACATATATATGTCAATGAATTTGTTTTTCTCGTCTACCAGTACTAGTATATCCACATAGAAAGCAAAACAAACACAATGAAAGAGAAGGCCTATAAATTACATAAACCTGAGAGAACGACTGTCAACCCAGGGAGACGCAAAACTCCAGGATTTGATGGGACGCCAACTGAAACATTTCAACCAAGTCAAGCAGCAATCAGAGCACTCACTCAGCTATGTTTAGAAAGTTGGAAATACAGGGCCAGTTGGAAGAGATTGATATTTGTGCCCATATCACAGAAAAGTGACCCAACAGAGTGTGGAAATGCTTGAACAGTATTGTTACTATCACATACAAGCACATGTTTGTGGAAGATCATTCAAAAGCTGTTGCAACATTGCATTGATGGACAGGAAGTGCCTGAATTTCCCATTGGATTTAGAAGAGGATGTGACATGAGGAATATCATGGTAGACATCGGATGGTGTTTAGCTGAAAGCAGAGAATATCAGAAAGGGTTTTACTTGTGTTTTATTGACTATGCAAAGGCATTCAACTGTGTGGGCGTGAAGAAACTGTAGACTGGGTTGATTAGAGAAACAAATCCAAGACACTCAGATATGTAGAAGAAAGAACTTTATGTCAAGAAGTAATTGACATCAAGAAAATACCCCTGTCCAGTCTAAATCAAGTCCATAAGTCTAATACTCGTCTATCTTCAGACTCATGCAGGTATATGCAATGATGGTGAATGCAGGAAGATCACAAGTCAGTGGGTACAGGGCCTTGGGGATTCAAGGGGACTGAAAGCATCACAAAGCTCTAGCAGGTCTCAGCTGCATGGTTCACCAACAGAAAAGTCAAGGAGAGAGAGGGTTCTTCACATGTCTCAGCAGATCTCCTTGTGGCTTATCAATAGGAAAACAAAGGCAGAGAGACAAAGTTCCCAGAATCCTCATAAAAATACTGAACCCACGAAGAGATATCATCAATCTGGGACCTGATTGACAGGCTAGACTTCACCCCTTCATTCTTAATACCCTTAAGTTGACACAAGACTATGTAATTACCACAGAAACAATGGATTCTATTGATAAGATGGAGAATTTCAGAACACTTCATAGTACTCATGCATACAATTAACCCATATGTAGAACAAGAGATACTAATACCAACAGAACAAAGTTATACGTGTGGTTTTATTTGTTGCTGCTGCCTTGGGCATGGGGCTGCTTATCAGTGAGGGCAAACAGTCACCATGAAGTTACGTGGAACATGAGTACGTGAACTTTTTTGTGACTGTGCCCAGGTCTTCTCCAGGAATGGAAGGAGTTAGTGGTCACTCACAGGAAGAAGACAGCTGTGACTGAGAATTCCTCTCAGGAGGCAAGGGGCATCAGGAGGAGAGGTCAAAGCTCCAAGTCTCTGCTACCTGTTCCATTGTCCCACTACCCTTCACTTGGGAAAGCATAAGTTCAAACACAAAACTATTAAAACTTTCAGGACAGTGACCACAGAGTATTAAATTTTAAATAGGAGGCTTCTGATGAACCTGAGGTTTGTCTGGCTACACTGGTCGCAGGCCCACAAAACTGACCCTGCCCACTCCTCTCAGAACCTGCTTTAAATACTCTGGTTCCCCTTTCCCTCCACACTTCTTGGCCATATTAATTCTCTACTGTACCCTTGTCCTGAAGTGGGTCATTTAATGCCATATATTCCCTCAATTATTGAGGCTTAGTAACAGCACCCCTTCCCCCAAGTACATTATGTAACACAGTGTAACAGATTCCATCATGGGATCTGCTGTAAGAAGATCAGGATGGAGTACAAACACTTTACTCATGGTCTTTTCCAATTGAAAGGAAGTTTCCTCCGTGGTGTGGCCTATGTCATGTCTAAGGACGATGTGGAAAAGCTTGCTTGCTTTTTACTGAGTTTGGACTGGACCCTGCATCTGGCTCATCGACCTCTGGCTCTTTGGATCTGTGTCAATAACATGACTGATCTCCAGAGCCATCTGATCAGCCATATGAACAGTGACTTCAGATTCATTCATCTCTTCATTCACAAGCTTGACCTGCGGTTTTGGATTCTTCGATTCTGTAGCCATCAGCCTGTGGAAATTCAGAAAGGACTTTTCCATTCTACAACCATGTGTGTCATTTTCTTGATGTTAATGTATCTCTCTATGCCTCTCTCTCTCTATAAAACAGACAGATGATATAAATGTATATGCATACTATGTATATACATTATAAACATGCCAGTTTCTAGCTTTCCTGGGGGCAGTCAATGGGTGTGGCCATTGGTCTCCACTATGGATGGGGCAGATGACTCTAGTTTTCCAGGTTTGCATTCATTTGTTTGTCCTGATTGTTCCCATAGGTATGACTTCATAACGTACCACATCAGCCTTTTACTTTGTGTAAGATGCTAGCACATATATTATCTCATTCGATTGTCATGTTTTATTACTATTCTGCAACAGAGTGGATTTGTGTCCACTCACTGACTATCATCAAGTTGTTTCTGACTCACAGTGACCCTACAGGATGGGATAGAACTGCCCCTGTGGGTTTCTAAGACAGTAACTCTTTACGGGAGTAGAAAACCTCATGTTCATCCCATGAAGCATCTGGTGATTTTGAACTGCTGACCTTATGGTTAGCAGTTCAATGCATGACACCACGCCACCAAGGCTTATGCAAGGTTATGGTAATGAGATTCAAACTTCATTCCCCCTGCCTTTCCGCCCTATTTCCTCTGCAAAGCAAAGTTCAGCTAGAGTATTCACAACACATTGGGCTCTGGAGAGTGCTCTGACAAAAGCAAGAATGCAGCATTGCTAGATGGGAGGACAGGAGAGGCACATTCCAATGGAAAGGGAACCTTGCATATCCTGGTGTTTCTCCTTGAACCTCATCATTAGAAGGTGTGCCCTGGCATTGCTTTTGTTGTTAGTTACCATTGAGTCAGTTCCAAATCCTAGTCACCGTCTGTACAACAGAATGAAATGCCGTCTGGGCCTGCACCATCCTCACAACTGTTCTGAAGCAGGGGGATGTGGGGATGGGAGAGATTCTCTTAAATGGCCCATTTTCTTTCCCTGGGGTGGCTTGTTCCTCACGACTGTCTCTCTGCTTCCTCGCATCAGCATGTGTGCAACATGAGTCCACTTTTTGGAGTGCCCTCTCAGGAAAAGTTCCTGGAATTCCCTCTCTCAGGATGACGTCCTACATCAAAGGCTAGGGGATTTTAGAGCATTTAGTGTGAAGCCACATTAATCAGAACATAAAGAGCCTGAGAGGGGCTGCTTCATCTCAAGAACTTCCCAGCGCCCAAGGCATTGAGCAGCAGAGTTCAGACGACACGCTAGGCCTTAGGAGAGCTGAGGTCCTCAGACTGTCATGGCATTCTTCAGAGGAAAGGGCCCCATCTGATCTCTCAATTTCCAGTTGAGAAACACACACACACACACACACACACACACACACACACACACACCCCACAGAGGCTCTTTAAAAAACTCTGCTGCCCACATGTCTCAGCCTTACTCAAAACCTTTGCTGGGTCCCCCTGGTCATCATTCAGTCAAATTATTATCTCCTAGATTTCCAAGTGCCTCACAGTTTCAACCTCAGTCAACTTTTAGTTTACTGTAGTCTCCCCACCCCCAAGATATTCTTTTCTGACCCAACGAATCTTCTTGGCTTCTACTGGTCCTCCATGTTTGACCTTTCCCCCTTTTCTGGTCTTCACTGAATAAGAGGGTCCTCTTATTCCTTCAAGATGTTATTCAAATTTCCTTCGTACTCAAATCTTCTTCCTCGGTTTGATACCACCTAGTCTCTCCTTTTCCCCACCTGGAAAGTGGGTTCTTTTGGGGATAATTTCATGTGGAAAGCTTCCTACCAAAGCAGCTGCCTCTCACCACTGTGGCTAGTAGACTTCCTGTTTCTCGCCATTCATTTCATATTAAGAGGAGTGCATAGACAAGATTACCAGCAAATGCCTAGTAGGGATGGGAAGGGGGTGATTGTTGTTCCTCAGGGAGATTAATAATTATGGGGTTATGCCTTGACTGATGCTTTATGCTAACACAAAAGAAAATCAGACGGTGTCTGGCTATCAGAAAGAATAGCATCTGGGGTTTTAAAGGCTTATCATAAAACAAGCAGCTATCTGAATGACGTGACAGCTGAGTCCATACGGATGAAGCTCACCACCCTGTGTGACCCAAGGATTGTAAACAATAAAGTCCATGATAGGGGAAGGGAGCAATATTAGAGCTTAAGGGCTGAGGATCCAGTTTGCAGAAGACAGTGAAAGCCTCAAATCTACTTGCAAGGTCTCCACTTGGAATAAGCCACTGATGAACTAATTCCGTTTGACCATAGTAGAGAGATGTGAATAAACTTCCTATCAGAAGAGTGCATTGGAAAATAGGTGTAATTAGGCTATAATTTCATATCATATCATTTGTTCTCCCTTTTGACTCATTTTGAATTTGTTCTAGATTGATTTTCTGTTATATTTTCCACCAAGTTTCTTTCATTGCTTAATTTTGTTATTGTCGTTTGATTCCTGTTTTTGTATGTTTTCCTTTATGTGAAATACAGGGTAGGTCAATGTATTAAGGCAGTACTGGATTAAAAATTTCTTGGGGTTGTATCAGGGAAGGCTGAAAGAAAATGTGAAGCTAATAACAATGAGTACAAAAGAGAAGAAAATGTTTTAAAATTGATTGTGGTGGTAACAGTGCAATTCTTTTTAGTATGTTTAAAATATTGAATTGTATGATGCATAAGTTTTATGTCAATAAACTGCTAAAATTGTATGGAAACAAAGAATGCACACAGGATAGTCAGGAGGGTGGGGTTTGTGGTAATGACATTGTTTAGCGTGGCTTCCTGTCCTGGATGACATCCAGGGCTCCTGGTTGGTGTACGCGTAGGAATGTCACTTAAGAAAGTTGATCAGACCCACTAAAATATATATAGTTATACATCCTATAGTATTTACATATATTACATATTTATTAAATATATATTATGGTAGGCCAGGTTGACTAAAGAAACAAACCCCATGACATTATCATTCTATGTATATGAAAGATCTCTCTGCCAAGAAATAATTATATATCAAGAAAGCATCCCAGCTCAGTTCAGCTCAAGTCAATAAGTCTAATAATAGTCTCTAAGTCCATCTTTAGATTTGCAGCCACATGTAATGATGCAGAATACTAGAAGATTATAGACTGGTAGGTGTAGAGTTGTGTGATTCTGAGGTCAGTGGAAATATAGTAGAGTTCTGGTCGTTCTCATGGTGGCCAGCAAGCAGAAAAGTGAATGAGTGGGGAGTGGAAGGGGGTCTTTTACTCTTCTTATGAGAAGGCCACATCCTCAAAGAAGAACCATCAGGCTGTGACCTGATTGTCAGGTCTGACTCCACTCCTAGCCAGGTGTGTTTAGTTGACATAAAATCTCTAACTACCACATATATTATATTTGTATTTAAATATACAATATTTGTATTTAAATATACAATACAATATTTGTATTAAAATATAATATTTTAATGTAACACATGTACATTTATACATTGTGGTAGTTACGTAATTTCATGCCAACTTGATTAAAAGTCTATGGCTGGAATCTAGGTTATCAATTGGGCCAGTCTGATGAGCTGACCTGTGGACGTGGCCTTCTCATAAGGATTCTGAAACTTCCTCTTTTTCTCCTGGGAGCTGGGACACACTACCTCTCTGCCTTGGTCTTCCTGTTGACAAGCCATGTGGAGAGATCTGCAGACACAGCCCTGTGATGCTTCCACTGCCATTTTCACTTATCTGCCTTTGATCTTCCTGCATTCAGCCCCATTGCAAGTGGGAATGTGAGCCTGAACAGGAATGTATGGACTTGTATAGGACATATAGACTAACATTGTACTTATGTACTTGATCTATATCTAGAATTATATAGCTTATTCTCATTTCCAAGGGTGAGGCAAGATGCAAGATGTATAAATCCATTATCTGTTAGCATATTCTTTTCTTATTACCTCCTACATTCACTCATTAACTCAAACACTTTACGGACAAATTATGGTTTCTGATTCCTTCTTTGATTTGTTTCTCCCATATATATTTGACAAGCTGTCTAATTATCCATATTTCTCCCTTTCTCTTTTGGCTGTTGTCATTGTGTGTGGCCTGTGAGTCCTCTCATGAAGACCCCATGCACACCGTAGCAAACTGCTGCCCTGTGTCTCATTGTAGGTCAGTCAGTTTTGACCTGCAAAGTACCCACTGACTGAGTTTTGGAAGTAAAACTTCCAGCCTTCCTTTCCAGTGTGTCTTCGTCTGGAAGCTCTGATGAAACCAGCTCAGCATCCTGGCAACATGAACTGGCTGGGAATCCAATGTGAGTCTTCAGAATGGAGACCTGAACCACACTTCCTCCACTTCTTAGCCTATTGGGAATAATATCACCCTTATGGGTGATGGGAGGGGAGTGAGAGGGATGACATGAGCGGAAGCTTGTGTAACATCTCACTAGAACTTAGGACAAGCTCTCTTGTGTGCACTCAGCCAATGCACTTCTCTTCTTTCCCCCCAAGGACTCTTCTAGTAATCCAGGGGCATCATAGAGAACAAGCTTGTGCACATCGCTCCAGACTGCATTGGAGGAGTGTGCATTTTAAGAGAGTGCCATGTGGCTTCTCTCAAATTGTTGTCAGCCTATCTTTTGAAGAAAAGCTGAACAACCTAGTTGAAAGAAAATTACTCAAGCCAGTCCACCCTTTTATGGGCTGACAATGTCTGTCCAAACTAAACAATTCTGTTATAGCTTTACCCAACCTTCTTCTCAAAGAATCTCAACCTTGTCCCAGAATAACCTTCCTGGCCAGTGTCTTTTCAGGATAAAAAAACAAATACGTTTTTCTTTTTTTTTTTTTTTAAGACCACATAAAATGTCACTGGATCTTTTGTGTGGCCGTGGCACCAGCAATTCCCAGGTGCTGAGGACTTTTCCTTGGAAGGGAAAACACCATTTTGCTTGAGGCCCTGTCCCACTGCTAGTGATCACCGAGACGAGCACCCAGACACTAGACCAAATGAAGATCATCTCGCGGACACAGACTGTGCAGCTATTTGGAATTAATATTCCTCATTAGATCCCGTTCTCCTTTACGTGGACATTCCAGAAACGAAATCAGCCTTCTGGGCTCTATGGAGCAGTTGGACTGCATAAATGATCAAACACTGGACCCGCCAGTAGAAATGTTGGGGATCTGGACCCCACTCAGAAGCACCCGAAGTTCCTAACCTTGAAGCATCTATGGAGTGCTTCTACTCTGCATACGTGGGCTTGTATAGGGTCTCCATGAATCAGAATTGATTTGATTGCAACTAGCAATAACTGCACCAACTACACCTGGAAACACAAGGAGAAACAACTTACAATAACACCAGATACACCTGGAGACACAAGGAGAAAAGTACTGCGAGCGAATTGGGTCATAAACAGTGTTCAAGAGTCATCAAGGATGTGTAGGTGTGGTTTCAGTAAGCAAGGGAGCCAAAAGAGGTAGTCTGCACGGGATGTGGATGTCAGCAAGGACTGTGTCCCGGGAAGGAGAAAGGGGTGGACTGGTTGAAAAGGAACAAGGATCGAGAGTGGCAAGTCCTAGCCCCCTCCCAACTGCATGCCGATGAAGATAGGGCATTTTCAAATTAGTGTTACTTCTGGAGGCACCCACGCCTCTCACAGACCATGAAGTTATCAACTACTCACAAAAGGTTGGCAATTCAGGCCCCCCTAGAGGGGGCTCAGGAGAGAAGTCTGGCCCGCTTCTTCCCAAAGACTACAGCCTGGAAAACCCGATGGAGCACAGAGTGACTCTGCATGCATGGTGTTGCAATAAGTCAGACTGGACTTGGAGCAACTAACCCAGCAACAGCCAGTTACAGGCCACCCAGACTTCGGCCTTTTCTCTATCACCTTCCTAGCGTCTATCTTGATCAAGGGAAAGGACGCATGGGCACTTTGCTCAAAGCCTCAGAAGTCGTAACTAATCAGTCATTGATGATCCATGGTCAGTTTTCACATGCTGCCCAGCACCAAAAACCACCATGGCAGGGCATTACCTTTCAAGGGCAACACTTTGGTTGCTTTGTAGCCTTTAATGGAAGCATGCAGCTCTCCAGTGATGGACCATTCTTTGATTGATAAATGTCCCCTTCTCTAGCTCAAGAGGCAGCCACTGGACAAGGTTTGGCGTGGATGAAGGTATGTTTGCAGGTGCCCGGTTGGCATGATGCTAAAATGCTTGGCAGCTTGCCAATAGCTCAGCAATTCCAACCTGCCAGCGCCTGAGGGGAAGATAGCTGCGCCAGTCTGCTTCTGAAAACACCCCAGCCTTAGAAGCCATCTGGGGCAATTCTACTCTGTCCTGCAGGGGCGCAATGAGTCAGATTCATTTCAACGACAGTAGCTTGGTAGCTTGGCTTGGTTTAGTTTGATAAGGCATCACTGAAAGTGCACCGGTGGGTCAATGGTTAAGTGTTAGGCTGTTAACCGAAAGGTTAGAGGTTCAAACCCAGCAGCAGTCCTGTGGGAGAACTAGCCAAGACTAATGACTTTAGAATTAGTGATGGTGGGTCCCAGTGTAAACCCATTGATATTGCACCCTAAGAAACACCATGAGGCCATTCTACAAAGTCAGAGTTGAGTCAATGGCGTGCAACCACCATAGCTAGGACTATCTGATCTCCAAACAGGAAATTTAATAAACGACAGTCAAAATGAAGCAAATCATGGTGCCTCGAGCAGAGGGGCTGTTTACCTAAGACATGCTGGTAACATTAAAACCCTCAAGAAAAAATCTATTGCAGCTGTGTGAAAAGGGAAAAAAAAAAACTTTAAAAAAGATCATGATTTTCCAGAAGTTAAACAGCAAACTTCAAAGATAATGTAGACTCGTCTTTGTTTCACATATGCTTGCTGTGAGTGGCTGTTGAGTTCACTCTGAGTCATGGAGAGGACCACGTGTTCCAGAGTAAAGCTGGGCACCCTAGGCTGTTCAAAACTGTGACCATTAAGAAGTAGATCACCACTCCTTTCTTCTGAGGCACCTCTGTGTGAGTTCAAAGTACCACCCTTTCAGCTAGGAGTCAAATGCTTCAATGCCCAGGTCCCATCTCAAACATGCTAAGTCTATCATAGTCTAAGAAGAGCTTCTCTTCTAAACAGACTGTACTGCTGTTGAAGGCACTTTATACTCTCCTCCCCTATTCTTTCTTCCAGATACATGACATTCATTAAAGGATTGAGCCATCCTCTAATGAGCTTTTCTTCTACAGCCTGACTTCCATTTCGACAGCCCTCCTAGAACATCACCCTCAGGGCTAGATAGTGATTGACATCCTTACAACCGGCATACTGATCACCGGCCTTGCCATCACTGCAGGCTTGCACACCAGAGCCCAGTCTTTCCCCAGGCACCAAGCTTCTCAGTCTAGGCGGCCCATCACCATCTCTCAGAAAGCTTTCAATGCCATGCATATCTGCTATCTACTGTCACCAGTCCTATGTCATTGGTCTTGGGTCCCCCCCTTGGCTTTGGGATTTTGATGAGTTCTGTCATTGAGAACTACGGCCAGCCCCAAACTCTCATGCACTAATACTATGGTAAAATTCTGGTTTCCCTACACTTCTAGATCTCTTTCAGAAGCTCTGACAAATCTGGTGTAGAATGGTGATTTGCATTGCAAACTTACTAAAAACAATTGTAGCTGAAGGTAATGCCAGTGTGTTATTGGAGACACAGTTTGGTATGTGAAGCTCATCAAATGCGGGTTTGAGGTATAGATGTGTGGCAATGGGGAAGGGAAGTGGCAGGAAAAAAGGAAAGGAGGAAGGGCAAGAGGAGGAGGAAGTAAGGAAGAAAGGAAACAAAAATAGTAGGGAAGGGACAGAACCTTAAATCTTATGCTTCAAGAATCAAACAGTTCAATGATCCTGCACATCTAGTGTTGTATTTTCTCTTGGGTTGAATCCCCATAGAAAAACAAGAGCAGAAATAGTAGCTACAATTTAATGACTCCTCTATTAGCTTATGCGTGCTCCCAAGAACCATAATCAGATGGATACCACGGCAATTAAATTTTATGTTAACGTGTAAATGGGAAGGATATGACAAGTAGGGGCAGAGTTCAGTCTTTCAAGGAGCTAGCCTGATGCCACCTCCTTGGAGGTGTGGCCTTTTCTCTAAGAGTGAGGGGCAGTAGGAACTTCTCTCTCTGGCTGCCCAACCCTGACTGCTGTTGACACCCTGTGATGTTTGGCCGACCTTGAATCCCCAGCCTCTGTCCCTATCAGCCTGTGAGCTCCTGGCCTCCATCATAGGCCTGCAGCGACGTGAGTCTGAAGATATCAGATATCTGTGTGCTTGAGTTGGACTGAGCTGGGGTACCTCCTTAATATAGTTGATTATTTTTTGTTAGTAAATCATTTTATTGGGGGGCTCATACAACTCCTATCACCATCAATACGTAAGTCAATTGTATGCAAACAACATGTGCACATTTGTTGCCATCATCATTCTCAAAACATCCTCCTTCTACCTAGGTCCCTGATACCAACTCCCCATATTCCCCTCCCTCCCCCAGGAATCCTTAACTATGTACAAATTGTCATCGTACACTGTTCGATGTGTCCCTGCACTCACTTCCCTGTTGTCCATACCCCAGAGTGGAGGACATATGTAGATTCCTACAATAGGTTCCCCCTTTCTACTCCACCTTCCCTCCCCCTCCAGACATTCCCACTCTCACCCCTGGTCCTGAATGACTCCTGTTTCTGGCTCCAGTGTACATCCCCTGGTCTAGCCGGATTTGTAAGAATTGGGATCATGATAGTGGGTGGGAGGAAGCATTTTAGAACTAGAGGAAAGTGGCATATTTCATTGTTGCTACACGGTACCTTGACTGGCTCATTCCCTCCCTGCAACCTCTTTGTAAGGGGCAGTGGCTTTACCTATGGATGGACTTTGGGTCTCCAATCTGTACTCCCCCTCATTTATAATGATATAATTTTTAGTTCTTTGATGCCCGATACCTGATCCCTTCGACACCTCAGTTTTTGCACAGGCTGGTGTGCTTCCACGTGGGCTTTGTTGCTTCTGAGCTTGATGGCCACTTGTTTACTTTCAAGACTTTAAGGTCCCAAACACTATATCTTTTGATAGCTGGGAACCACGAGCTTTCTTCACCACATTTGCTCATGCACACATCCATCATCAACAATCCTATCAGGAAGGTGGGCATTCAATGACATTATTTTTAGTTCTTGAAGTTTGAGAACTGATCCCTTTGACACCTTGTGGTCACACAACCTGGTGTGCTTCTTCCATAGGAGCTTTGTTGCTTCTGAGAAAGATGGCTGCTTGTTTACTTTCAAGCCTTGACGACCCCAGATGCTGCATCTTTTCTTCTTGATACAAAGTTCTTTCTTATCCATAAATGAGTGTCAGGGGTTTCTTTCTCTAGATAATCCAGACAAACACAGATATGATTCTACAACCTTTTAAATATTTTAACGTTTACACCCCAGAAACAGAGGCATTGAGAGGTTAAGAGGACTTGATCATCGATAAGAACAGACTTGGATCTGAACTCAGTCTATTCTGGTTAAAGGGCCAGCCCACAAGTTTCTGCCTCACTTGATCAGAATGTTAAACTGTTGTCAATTAGGCATCCCCTCACAGAAGGGTCACAAGGGAGGGGTGAGCCAGCCAGGGTGCAATATAGCACTGATGAAACACACCACATTCCTCTAGTCTTTTAATATTCTCCAACCCACCACCCCCACATCCTGATCCCAATTCTACATTTCAAATCTGTCTAGACCAGAGCATGTACACTGGGACAGATGGGTGCCCTTGACACCAGGAATCCAGGACCAAGCCTCAGGAACAATAATGGGACTAGCAATACCAGGAGGGCAGTGTAAAGGGAAAAAGGCAGAAAGGGAAAAACCAATCACAATCACAGATGTAACACACACACCCACATACAAACACCAGGGCAATAAACAACAGAAATGTAGGTGAAGTGAGACAGACAGTGCAAGATATGAAAATAATAGTAATTTATAATTTATCAAGAGTTCATGAGGGTGGGAGGGAGAGAAAAAAGAGGAACTGACACCAAAGGCTCAGGAGAAAGAAAATGTTTTTAAAATGATGATGGCAACCTATGTACAAATGTGCTGGATACACTCCATTGTGATAAGAGCTGTAAGGGCCCCCCCCCCCATAACATATTTTTGTATTATTTTGAAAACACCAAACTCTTGTCAGCTGCCATAAAGTCTGCCCTCAAGTCCAGGCAACCCTGTGCACAGCGGAAGGAACAGCTGCCCGGTTCTGTTCCGCACACAGACAGCCGTGAGCCGCAGTGGACTCACTGACCGGTGGTACTCACGTTGGTCCGGAGACACCCCCTGGAACTGGCTCAACATCATCGCCCCATCGATGGCTACAAGGACAAACAGCTGGGACTGCTTACGAGGTCACGGAATGCCAATCAAGCTCAACTTTCCCTGAGAGAAAGGTGAGAGTTCCACGATGGAACCACCCCTGCCTGAGACTGGAACTAATGCACACCAAATGTTGGGAAATGACTTTGGAAATCTCACAGAAGGGAGAAATCAAACTCACTGAAGCAGAGTTGGGGAACATTTGATCCCAGAGACCGAGAAGGCCCACAATGTCATGCAAACCAGTCAGCACGCACGCTGCGCCAAAGGGAAGCATTTCCAGCTGTGACAGGAGGGGTGAGTTAATTAAATGCCTGACCAACTATAACAAGCTAATTTTAAAGCTGATGATTTCATACGGCTCATGAATGATGTGATACCTATATAACCGGCCTCTGACAGAAAGAAGAATCCATAGCCCTGATCTAAATCTCCCCTTAGCGCTTCCTTCTCCAGGGTAGTGCCACACCCAAGACCCCCACTTTTTCTTGGTGTGCCTTGATTTTCCTACATTTCAACCTCCACCTACAATAGCCCTCTGACTTGGGGGATCCAGCACCCGATGACTCAGCCATAGGTAGCAATCAGGCTTCACTGCTGGTTTGGGAGAATGGTGGAGTGAAAGACAATCTTTTTGAAATGATGGCAATAGTTAAATATCCGTGTTAAGCAGAGAGTGCTGATCATAAAGGACTACACTTCTATGGAAAGAGGGTAAACCATGTAGAGACTGAGGGTCATTTGTAGAGTTTAGAGCAGTGTTCCCCAGAGTGGGTAGTAGTGGCCCCCTGAGGGTGCTGGAATGATGGGGTTGGTGGGGGTGGGTTCTAAAAAATGAGATACCTACTTTACCCTGGATTATGGCTATAGTACAAAAGCTTTGAATTGCTAGTGGGGGAAGACTGAGTCATTTTTTTTTCTCTGAAAATGGAGCAATAGGCCACATAAATTTAGGAGCTCCAGCTTAGAGGGAAGCTGATGGCGTCGTGGGATAGGACACAGGGCAGGAAGAGATGGGGGTGCAAGTCCCTGGGGGGAGGTGCAGGCAGTGGAAACACTCAGCTGCCCCTTAGAGGTGCCTCTGAAGAAGACTTGGTGGTCAGCGTCTGAACCAGCAGTCAGTGCAATCCCTGCCGAGCCCAGTTACATGCTGCTGTCCTCTTTGTGTTCCACGGTAACTGGAACTGAATGAGAAAGGCCAAACACATTCAGCTAACTTTTTCTTTCTCTCTTTTTTTCTTTCTTTCCTTCTTTCTGCCTGGCTTCCAGGATCCCTCTTTGCAGAGTGGTTCTACATGGGCTGCCAACCCCAAGGCCAGCAGTTTGAAACCTCTAAGCTGCTCCAGAAGCATCACAAAGATGACCACAGGAGTGACAGTCTCAGAAACCCACAGAGGCAGTTCTCCTCTGTCCCATAGGGTCATTATGAGTCAGAAGAGACTTGATGGCAGTAAGTTTGGGTTGATCTTTCTTCTTGCCCTCCCTCCTTCCCTGCCTTCCTCCCTCTCTCCCAGCCTCCCTCCCTCTCTCCCAGCCTCCCTCCCTCTAATGTACACGTCCCATAAGTTGTCCAGCTGCATTCAATAAGCTCTCTGATTAGCTTCCATTTCCTTTAACAAAACCCAAGCAAAAAAGCACAGCATTCTAGTAGAGGGTTGGAGGCCCCACGAGTGAGGAATAGATTGCCGAGGAAGAAACAGAGGTTGGGGGAAAAGATTGTCCCCTAGCAGGCCTCAGGTCAGGGCAAAAGGAGATTCATTTCCTTCCCCTAGCTCTCCCCACCCCTCCCCCCGAGCCCACAGGAGAGCAGTTGGTCACTTTAAGTCTGAAAAGACCGTGGATTTGACCTCCAGGAAGTGAAATTTCATGCTCCATCATAGTCACCAGACTGGTCTTTGTAGTTTAAGTGTTATTTTCTCCCCTCTCCTCCTTCTCAGGACTTCAATTATCTGTTTTCACTGAAATGACTTTGCTTTTTTTTTATTTGTTTGTATTGTTTTAAAAATCATTTTATTGGGGGCCCATATAACTCTTGTCACAATCCATTGCATGCAGAGCACATTTGTATATTTGTTGCCATGATCATTCTCAAAACATTTTCTTTCTACTTAAGCCCTTGTTATTAGCTCCACATTTCTTACCTCCCTTTCCACACTGCCCTGCCTCACGAACCCTTGATAACTTATACATTATTATTATTTTTGTCACATCGTACACTGTCCAATGTCTCTCTTCACCCACTTCCCTATTGTCTGTACCCCAAAGAGGAGGCTCTATGTAGAACCTTATAATAGATTTCCCCTTTCTACCTCACCCACCGGTATCAACACTCTCACTACTGGTCCTGAAGGATCATCTGTCTTGGATTCCCCACATTGCCAGTTCCTACTCATACCAGTGTATATCCTCTAGTCTAGGAGGATTTATAAGGTAGAATTGGAATCATGATAGTGTGAAGGAGAAAGCATTTAAGAACGAGAGGAAAGTTGCATGTTTCCTCATTGCTACACTGTAACCTGATTGGCTTGTCTCCTCCCTGTAACCCTTCTGTAAGAGGATGTAACTTCACCTACGGATGGGTTTTGGGTCCCCAATCTGTACTCACCCTCATTTATAATGATATGATTTTTAGGTCTTTGATGCCTGATACCTTCAACACCTCGTGATTATAAAGGCTAGTGTGCTTCTTCCATGTGGGCTTCATTGCTTCTGAGCTAGATGGCTGCTTGTTTACATTCAAGCCTTTAAGATCCCAGACACTATATCTTTTGATAGTCAGATACCATCAGCTTACTTCATCACATTTTCTTATGCACACATTTCACTTCAGCGATCAGGAAGATAGGCATGCAATGATATGACTTTTGTTCTTTGATGCCTAATAACAGATCCCATTGACACCTCATGGTCACACAGGTTGGTGTGCTTCTTCAAAATGGCTTTGTTTTGTTGGTGCCTGTTAGTTTTCCCAGAATCCTGAGTAGAAGGAGGAGGCTGACATTTACAACACTGGAATTCTTACATTACGTCAATGATTCACTTTCAATCTCTAACTGGAAGGTTGGGTATTCAAATATTCACAGATACTGGTGGTAGTAGGGGGAGAAGGGGTAGGCCTATTGATCTTCTTCCGAAAATATCCGTCGTTTAAACCCCATTGGCATAAGATTCTGCTCTGAGATACATGGACTTGCCACGAGTCACAGCTAACTTTAAAGCTGTTGATTCATTCAACAGCATCACTGTCCTCTGGTAGGAGTGGGAGATTCATTCTTATTTTTAAAGTTAGAACAAAACCTAGTTGTCATTGAGTTGATGATGCTAACTCATAGGTACATTGCAGAACAGAGGACATCTGGGTCATAGGGTTGTTAAGGCTAAAATCATTATGGAAGCAAACTCTTGGTGGGTACCTTCACCACTGCATCACCACACCCACTGTAGTCACAGTTCTTATTATTATAGGTGCTGTTCAGTCAGTTATGGCTCATAGTGACCCTATGCACAACAAAGCAAAACCCAACTGGGTCCTGCCTCTTCCTCACAATGTTCCTATGCTTGTGCCCATTGTCACAACCACAGGGTCAATCCATCTCTGACATCCTTGCTGTTTGTGCTTGCCTCTCTATCAAGCATGGTATTCCTCTCCAGGGATGACACTCACCCAACGACACATCTAAGGTACTCGAGATGAAGTCTTGCCATCCCTACTTCCAAGGAGCATTCCACCTGTCCTACTTCTGATCACCTGTGGTACTTTCAGTATTTCTCACTAACACTGTGGCAGCCACCTCATCTGGTGTCAATTTGAGGATTAAGAGTATAGGGGTGGAGTCTAGTCTGTCAATCTGGAGATAACCAATGAGTCCTCTGTGAAGGCATGGACTTCTCCTCTGAGAATTTTGGGAAATGTGGTAATTCCTTCTTGGAGTCAGGAGACACTATCTCTGTGCTCACTCCCTGGGGGAGACATTGCAGCTGACAGGACAAATGGCAGTATGCTGATAGACCTTGAGCCCTGGAAACTGGAGGAGCCATAGGGAGACCCCTGAGATGAGATGCTGAGATGCTTCTACCACCACTAGAGACACAAGACTCTACACTCACTGTTCTGTGATTGTCCTGGTGTCATTGCACATGCTTCATGGGTCTAAAGAGGACTTAGGGATTAGTATCAGACATATGAACTAATATATCAGACTTATGACCTTGGACTGACTTAGGCTGGCATGTTTTCTCCATGTTCAATTGCTCTTGTATATAAACCTCTTTCTTTTACACACATGAGTGTATATAGATTTGTTTCTCCAGTCTATCCAGACTAACACAAACACCAAAATTCAATGCATTGATGGTTCATTACCCACAATGTATTTCACATGTTAGTGAGAGTAGCACTGGTCAGTAACTGATTATCCCTTAGATATCATGATTGAGTCTCGAAATTCTCTACAACCAACTCACTTACTGGGCCCAATTCTCTCTCAACACAAGACTCTGGTCAGTTGCCTCTATCCACCCTCACAGCAGTGGACATTACATGTGCAAGTCCTCTGGAACCGTGCTCAGGCTTGCATGTCTGTGTTAAGGGAGGCAGAGCCTCCCTAGAGCAGGGATGGCAGACTGTAGCTCACACACCATCTTCTGCTTTTTCAGTATGCACTCGGAGTGCTGCAGTAAAATTGGAAAAACATTGGAGGCCCTTATTCAGATAAGGGTGATTTCATCTGTTTGCAAATATATACTTTTGGATCTTAAATCAATTTTAACTTGCAAGAGACAGGATTGACTGTTCTATCTCAAAAGTTGGCCATCTCCTGCCCGAGATGAAACACAGGGTGTTCACAGGACAGCCCTCCCCATGCCTGCAGACCTCCAGGAGAGGGTGTCAAGGAGTATATGGAGTTTTCTGGCATTTAACATGTCAGAAAAAAGAGGTTGACCCTGCTTTGCCACTTCCAGGGTCAACTGGAAGATATCAAGAGAAACATTTGCACTGTAGTTAAAAAGAACTTTCTAGGGATCAGATGGACATGGTGGCTGCAGCCACGGGCTTCAACGTCAGAAGAACAGTGAGGGCAGTGCGGGCCTGGGGGTGTGGCGAAGTGTTGCAGGTAAAGTCACATGAATTAGATCTGACTCCACAACACCTAACAACAGTATCAACAATGATCAGTGAACCAGAATGGACTGAGGGATTTGTCATGGGGCATCCTCTTGATTGACGGGTATAACATAGACAGATGTGTTTGAGTTTTCTTATAGCAATGTGGTCTTAGATGAGTCCAGACTCTGTTCTCAGCTCTCATGAAAGATAAACTCTCCCTTTTGGGTTGCCTCACCCATAAGTGAAGGTTTGGGAAGGACTCAGGCTGCTGCGTGCCTCTGAAAGAAGCAGAAATGCTTCAGCTGCATTGCAAGAACTCAGAGGGGAGTGCCATCATCCAGTGTGGACACCAGATTTCTGACCTGGACAATTCCTAGTCCCCAAGCAGAATTTGAAAGTGGAACCTTGACACATCAAAGGCATTGGACACAATCAATGTGATGGGGCAGTGAAAAAGAGGAAGGCCTAAGATAATGATGGTTTGACACAGTAGCTGCAACAATGGGCACACACATAAGAACCCTTGTGAGGATGGTGTGGGACTGGGCAGAGTCTTGTTCTATTGTCCATAGAGTCACTCTGCATTTGAACCAACTCAACGGCCCCTAACAACACCAACAATGGCAAGAGCGGTCTCTCAACATCGTTGTGCAATCATAAGGTTGGAAGTGGCTAAGTAAGAGCTGCCAAGAATTTGAGAAATGGAAGGTCCTGAATTGAAATGGATCCTTGTGGACATCAGGTGGATTCAACTTGGAATCCTTTTCTGTCACTCATTTCCTATAAGACTGATGCAGGCACTTCAATTTTATGTTAAAATTAGAAAGTGTGACATTTCTAGCAAACCTGTGTTTAAGGAGCAAGGATTCAAATCTGCTATATGCAAAAGAATTGGAAAAATCTTAAACAGGGACTAGTTCCTGCGCTCTTGAAACTGTCAGCTGCTTGAGGGCTGAACACGAAGACAATCCATACACAACTGCTTTGAGTAGTCATTCAAAGTATGAACTGAAGCAAGAGCTCCACCCACAAAAGACAAAAAAGATTATTTGCAAAAGGCAGATGGCCACAATGATGGAGACCAATTTTCCTGAAAGAATATATTAAAATAACTCCCCTCTCCCAGTCAGTGGAATTGCTCTAGCTGTAAACCCATAAAACTTGAGTAGATCTGAAAGTTCTTTGGGAAATATTCCTGCTTGATATGAAGAAGCAGTCTGGAGCTTAGTGATCACATAGTAACTAGACAGTAAATTATGTCCATAAAAGTACTTACAATTTGTGCAATTTGAAAGCTGGAAAGGTCCTTAAGATTCAACACGCCCCTCCTACCTCTTCCATCCCTTGCTTGCTCCCATTGTACAGGGTTGAATCTGGATTTGGTGAAGACCCTGGACTGAGATTGGGAAAGACCATTTTGATGGTCCAGGTCTTAGGAGAGAAGGCCTGGTAGCCCGAGCCAGATGTACAGGCCTACTGTTGTGTGAACATTTTCTTATCCTTTGCCTGCACAAATTATTTCAGCTCTACTACTCCTGTGCATGGATTAATCATCCTCAGTCACTGTTTGCATCACGCTGCTTCCTTGTTTATAAACTTTTAATGATCACACCACTTAAAAATTCAAACTTTGTGGTTTGAATTGGTTTGGGCATTCAAAGCTTTCTATAATCTGTTTCCAAACAAGTGTTTTGAGCTCATCTCCTTCTACCCTCTGTGCATGCACGGTCTCCTTCATGTCTTTGCTAATATCATTCTCACTTCCATGACCTGCCAAAAGGACAAACAAACCTGCCTTGGAACACATGCAGCCAGAATGCTCCTTAGGGGCAGGCATGGATAGCATGCATCTCACTTACTTTAGGCTTATTATCAGGAGAAACTCGTCCCTGGAGAAGGACATCATGCTTGGTAGTGTTAGTCCGGGTAGGCTAGAGGAACAAATTTCATAGACACACATATAGACATAGGGAAAAGCTTTATATACAAGAGGAACAGGACATCGAGTCCAGTCCAGTTCAAAGTTATAAGTCCAATATTAACCCATATACCCAAAATCAGTCTATAAAGTCTCCTTCCAACTCACAAAGTCACAGGTCAGTGGGTGCAGAATCCCGGTGCTGGCAGGGGTCTCCTCATGGCTCCTCGCTTCCAGGGCTCAGGGTCCATCAACAGCAGAAGCAACTCATCACTGGCAGAGGTTTCTCCATGTGGCTGCCCCAGCTTCAGAGGTCTGGCTCCATCAGGGCAAAGCTGTGTGGTCTCTCCGTCAGCTCCTCCAGCTTCTCGGACGCTGACGTCTTGTCCGTGATTCATCATCTCTCTGAAACTAGCTCCCCACAACTGGGGAAGATAGCTTCTCATCTCCATGAGGGAAATAGCATGAGATTTCCCAGAAGTCTCAGGAGCAAGCCATGCCCACCCAGAGGCCGCATTGGCTACTCAATGGCTATCTCCAGATGAACAGGCTAGACTCTACCCCTACATCTCACTCATGAAATTAACATAAGCACATGACTGCCACATTTGGTAAAGTGGAGGAACACCAAGAAAAAGGAAGACTGTCAAGGAAATGGGCTGACATGTGACTGCAACAATGGGCTCAAGCATAGGAACAATTTGAGGACGGTGCAGGAACAGACCTTGTTTTATTCTGTTGTCCATAGGGTGGCTATGAGTCAAAACTACCTGAATGACACCAAATAACAACACCAAGAACAACATTTGTTAAATCTTAGCATATGAATTCTCCTATTTAATCCCCAGAGTCATCAGGGATATAATTATTAGATACTGAGGCCTGAGGTTCACACAGCAGCTGGAGATCAGAGGTGGGCTTTTTGGTCAGACATCTACAACCCAAGATTCCAAGCTCTGGTCCAAGATAGTCCACAACTTGTTACTTCCCCAAATCTCTCCGTCCAGGGGTGTCTCTGTTACTCTCTCTTTAATAGTTAGTGCAACTGGTGTTCTCTGGAATTCACTTTGAGACGTAGAGCCCAGAAGCCCCTCAAGCGCCTCCACGTGAGCAACTCTCATTGTAAACAGCTGTGGCTTTGCACACCAATCTTTGCCAGGCTACCCTGGCCCATTCTGTGGGCCTTCGTGAAGACACTTAACTCCTCCTCCCGGTTCTACCTTAACTCTTTACCTTTGCAATCACTCTTTCTGTTCTCATGCCCATTGAGTGGGTTCTGATTCTGTGTGTGTGTCAGAATAGGACTGTGCCCTACTGGGGTTCAGAGAACTGCTTTTGGCAAAGTCGATCTCCAGCCCTTTCTTCTGCGGTGTCTCTGGAGATGCTTGAACCTCCAACTGTTGGGTTAGCAGCTGAATGGATTAAACCATTTGCACCAGCAAAGACTGCACTTCAACAGGGAAAACCTGAAAGCCCCTGGGTGTCACGTGGGTTCTCACTCATAGCAACCCTCTGGGGCAGAGGAGAACTGTTCCCTCCAGTTCCTGAGACGGTGACTCTTCATGGAGGCAGGCCGTCTCTGCTGCACCATTCTGTGATTCAGCAGCCCAATTTGCAAAGCTCCTCTGTGTTCTCTCCCCATGTTTTCTGTCCTGTAGCTTATGCTTTGGGGTGTGCGGAGTGGGGAGCTGGGTGGTGCAAACAGTGAAGGGCTATCCTATGAACCTTAGGGTTGGTTGTTCAAACCCACCCAAGGCTTCCCAGAAGACAGGTCCGGCATCTGAAAGGTTGCAGCCTGGACCACTCCACAGAGTAGGTCTACTCATTCTACTCTGCCCACAGCACGACCACTAGGAGGCGGACTCAGCTCCCTGGCAACCCCAGCTGCTCATACTGGGTTCGTCGTGGATGCTTCTGCTCGGTCTATGGTTGTCGATGGCCAGGTTCAAAAGTGGAGGTAGAAGCCCCACGATGAGGGCTTGGTCATCCATGGAGGGTGAAGATGGTTAATGTGCTCACCTCTTAACCGAAAGATTGGGGCTGGTACCCACTCCAAGGAAGCAGGGCCTTGGCATTTATTTCGGATAATCCAGCCATCAGCAACCCCATGGAGGCCAGTTCTACTCGGGCACGCATGGACTTTGCCAGGCTTGGGAACTGGCTGATGGCAACTGGTCATTGAATGGCATCTCTTTCCCAGGCCCTCGGGGAATCTAAGAGCTGTGGTGGCAGTAGTAGCTGCGAACCCCAAGATCAGCAGTTTGATATCACCAGCCACTCTGGGGGAGAAAGATGAGACTCTCTATTCCCCTAAAGAGTTACTGTCTCAGAAACCCACAGGGCCAGTCCCACCTTGTCCTGTAGGGTCACCATGAGTCACTTCCAAGTGTAAGTTGGTGAGTGACGTGTAAAGGTATGGTTCTCAGGCTCTGGGGAGAGGCTTTCGCTCCTACCTGGGCTGGGTCTTGGTGACATCTGAAACCAGTCAGAGTCACACTCCCTATGCTAGCCACCTCTCTCCTAGCCTCTGCAAGGTGAGGAAGCACATGAGGTCACCCTGACCTGTCCTTTCCGGGGCTCTGACCTGTCCTTTCTGGGGCTCCGTCCAGGTCTCATCATGCAGTGAGCACCCTGGTGGCGGGCCGATGAGTCAGCTGGCCTGCGACTCCATCAACAACCCTAATCACGTGTTTTGTTTGTGTCCTTCGGGGTCCCAGGGGAGGGGCCTGGCCGGCTGACTCTTATGGAAACCATGATGGCGCTCGCTGCCCAGCAGTCACGTCACGCCCAGCGGTGCTTTTCCCAGCCGCACCCATCCCCCGGGTGCGCTCCGGCGCCATGCAACCAGGCAGCCCCAGCCCACCGCTCGCCTACGATGAGGTCATGGGGCGGGGCCTTGAGGAGCCCCCTCTTCCTCCAAGTAGGGTGGGGGCTTTCCGAACTGGCCGGGACCAGGAAGGAGAAGACGGGAAGAAGCCTGTCCCATCAACTCACCCTTTCTTCCTCCTCAGGCTGTCCCACAGGCCCACAGGGGCCGACTGAGGCGGAGCATGGAAGCTTCCAGTCCCTTTCCTATGTCACTAACAAAGGGTGCACTCTGCCACCCTGTCGGGAGCTGGCCAAGTCGGTCGTCTTCTCCTGTCTCGCCCTAATGCCTCTCCTCTGACCTTAGTCCCTTGGCCTCCCTTTGCGGAGACCACCAAAGGCACAGGAAGCCGCTATCCTTCACCTTCCTTAACTAGAATGCGACCCAGAAACACAAAAAAAGAAAGTTCCAGAAACAGTCCCCGTTTGGCAAGGGAAATTTGCAACGACTCCGGGCTTTCCCCTGGCCTACCAAGTTTGTTTGTCTGGCATTTCTGCCCAAGGAGGTTTTGTAGACCGAGGTCAGCCAGGATGTCCCCACCCCTCCACCGCCACCAAATACACAGGGTTTGCAGCAGCTGCGAGGTAGCCCTTCAGGGAGAAGTCGCAGGTCTCTCTGAATGCCTGGGCTGGTTTGTTCGCTTGTTTTACCCTTTCCTTTAAAAAGCACCTGGAATTCAGCTCTGAAAGATGGGAGTGCTGATAACAGCCTTTCACAAGGACATAAGGACATCACAACACACCCTCTCATCTCCTCAGGCCAGACAGAGGTCTCAGGGTCCGCTGTAGACCACAGGGACTTGTGACGGCCTCCACCGTCAGCGAACACAACAAAGACTCAGAAAACCCCGAGTCCCCAGGCTGGGACCCTCGTGGACCCACGCTGAGTTGCGCTGCAGTTAGACCCCCCCAGACCCCCAGAGGCGTAATATCTGCAGCGTCTTCCAGCTTGCTTACAAAAGAGAAGGCAAATGATTGATTTCACTTTTAAAAAACCGGTCTCTGCGAAACACGTTTAGGAGACCTTCGAGAAACCGTGTTTTGGAGGACGTTTGAAAGGATCCTAAACTCTTCCCAGGCAAGCATTTCTGAGCAGACAGAAAGGATCAGAACTCCGGAAGTTGAGTTGCGTAGAACGAGTAAGAAAATAGAGATACGCTAAACCGGGCGAGAAATTAGGGTGAATCTTAAAATCATCCTGCTCGACATTCAGAAGAAACCCCCCCCCCCCAAAAAAAAAAAAAAACCCTATTTTTTATCAAGAGGTGGCAATTAAAAACTTCGTCCAAGCTATTTTTCCGAGGTTCATGCATCAAGTCCTGTTGTTGAAATTCTCTGACCTCGGTTTTACCATTCACTGACATACTTTCTGCAAGTTTTTCCCGTGTCATTGCAAGTGGCCGACGGAAGTTCTCGAAGCCACTGTTGTTGACAAACACCAGAGCGGAGGCGCAGCGGAGAGGGCAAATGGCAGAAAAAATGGAAACTTACCTTTTGTGGGCATCGCGGCTCCTCAAACTTTCCCCCCAGACAGGAAGCGTCCTTCTTCTGGCTGTCCCATGAATTTAGAAACGACTAAAACATTTCCAGCAGCAAGAGGTGCCTGTGGTTCGGAGCGGCTTCAAAGCCAGGTCAAAACGCAGTCATAATAACAACCTGATGAAAAATAAAGTGCTCTTCTGACCGTGAGAATGCGTTTGAAGCGTGGAGCTCATGGCTGTTGTACCAAGTTTTGCAACCGTCGTTCTCCGTTTAAACAACCTCCCACTCCAGTTTCCAGGCACTTGCCAACTTCTATAATTTAAAGCAACTGCGATCCTTCCCATCATACTCACATTTCAAAGAGCTTAATATATGCACTCGTTAGAACGAGCCAGCCTGGGTAGCACTCTTCTGCAAGCCACGGACGGAGACGAATGAACAGCCAGGGTCTCAGGTATCTGAGGGCTTCCTTCCTTTTAATTTTTTTTTCATTCTGTCACTCTTCTCACCAAAATGTTTCCCGCCGCTTTTTGTCTTTTCGAGTGATGTCTTGACCTGCCTCGTCTGGAGGCAAACAGATTCTCTGACTTGTAGAATATGTACATTTTACTAGTGGAGTAGGGAATTCTGTGTTGGGTTGCTAACCATAAAGTCAGCAATTCCAAACCACCAGCCACTCCATGGGAGAAAGACGGGACTTCCTATGCCCGTAAAGACTGCAGTCTATGGCACCCACAGGGACACTTCTAACCCTGCACTAGGGTAGAATTGAGTCAATGGCGGTGAGGGTGTTATTTTTGTTTGATAGTGAAGTTACATTTAAGCACTATGTGTGCGACAAGAATGTTTCTCGGTGCTGGAATTTATCTGTTTCATGAATCATGTCTTTTTCTATAAGGGGGGTGGGGGGCAGGGCATACTTAAAACCATCTCATTCACCCTGGTCTTACTGCATGTGAATCATAAACTCCCAGAAAGAGAGCTTATTCTGAAGAATCCCTGTAGCTGAATAAGTGTTATCGCCTGGAGTTTGTACCTGAAAGGACACATTTCATTCTTTCCTGCATCCTTCCCCCAACTGCACACACACACACACACACACACACACACACACACACCCCACATCCTTGCAAAGTCAAATCAGAGCTGTTTAAAAGTGTGACCAACTAAATGAATAAAGTTATGTTCAGATCAATCAAATTTTGGCACTTTGAGTCATGATTGTTAAGGATAGTTGGTTTGTCAAAGCTTTTACGACGAGCGCAGGAAAATGCACGCCTCCCACAGACATGGTAGTTAGGATGTGATGAAATGTCCAGAATGAATAGCGAAATAAAGTATAGTAAAATAAGTGTAACTATAAAATATATATGCACAATAGGATATAAAAATAAATGCATAAATAAAATATTTATGAATGCATAGATGCATATAAATAAAATAAGGTCTAACAAAATGCCAGTAAAATAAACCGTTCTTTGGAGAATAGAACTGCTGACACTGCATTGTCTGTTCAGTGTGCACATCATATAAACTTATAAACGCATGTCACTATCAAAACCTTGTTTGCTTCCTCACAAACCAGACATGGGTTCCTTCCCCGGGTTTTGTGCCCCAGTCTCAGAAATGGCCTGGCAAAGTCCTGCCTTGCCTTGCAGGGTCACCACGAATCAGAACCTTCTTGACTGCTGTGCATTTGACTTGCTTTGGCTCAAAGTAATGAGTGGAGGGGGGCGGGGGTTGGTATGGTTGACTGGTAAAATGCCTGCCTTCTATGTGGCAAACCAAGTTCAATTCTCAGCCAAAGCCACCACCTGTCAATGGAGACATAAGTGTTCATGTGATGCAGAACAAGTTTTAATGGAACTTCCAGACTGAGAGCAGGAAAAAAGGCCTGCAGATCTAAAAACCGGCCAATGAAAAGCCCGTGGCTTGCCATGCTGTAAATAAGTGGTCATAAGAGTGGTGCGGGGTCAGACAGCATTTCATTCCACGGTCCGTTGCCAACACCTAACACCAACAGCCCAAGTGACTGTTGAGGGACAGAAGACAATAGGCGCAACCGTGTCCAGCTGGGGAAGAGACTAAAGCACAGGGGGAGGCCAGGTGTGGGGGCTCTGCGTGCAGAGTCGGAAGTGGTCTGTGTTTGGACGCTGCTTTCTATATGGCAAAGCATCTTCAGGCACACAGGCATGCAGGACCCTGGGTCCCAACCCAGCCACATGCCTTCCAGCTGTGACTGTGACGGTGTCACTTCATTTCTTTAAGCCCTGCTTTCTAAAGCTGTGAATGATTCCACACAAAGATGTCAGGACAAGTGTTGGCAGAGATTCACGTAAGACTATATCCGTGGCATCAAAGAGATCATTGCCACCCCTCCTTGTGTATTCAAGAGTCTGAGGTGGAGGGATGCTTTTGAGAGTGCCGAGCAGCCCTTTCGCTGACTCACAAGGAGACTGACCATGGACATGGGATGCGGCTCCAACCAGAATCCTAGGTCCATGGAGTTGGCCTCATTGCCAGGCCTGGAAAGGTCACATTTCATGCTGACTGGTGGCGGTAACAACAACGACAACAACAACAAAATGGTGACAACATAGAAGGCAATCTATGTGCTATCAAGTGGCCTTATCTTAATTCACCACCTTTGGGTTGATTCCAACTCATAGCGACCTCAGGGGACAAGGTGGAACTGCCCCTGTGGGTTTCTGAGAGGGTACCACTTTACAGAATTAGAAAACATCGACTTTTACCCGGACAGTGTGGCTGCTGGTCTTGAACAGGTGACCTTGTGGTTAGCAGCTCAGCGTGTAGCCACGTCTTCTCCAGTGCTCTTCAGTGGCCTTGTAGCTCTAGAGAAAGTATTCGAAGGTTTGGGGCTGGGAGGTGGGGGGTGGGGAGGGAATAAATAAAAAATAATCTGAGTTATGTTTGTATGCTACGGGAAGTTACATTGCCTCAGGTGCTTCAAGGAACAGACGCTTCAGCAAAGGTCTGGCTGAATAGCGAAATGAAGGGAAGGGAAAGAAGACAGTGAGGGGCTATACTTATCTGTTGACATCCAGAAATCTACTCACAGTTTTGAAGAGTTTACTGACTGTGGGAACTGGCGAAAAACATGGAAAGTACCATGGACTGCCAAAAGGACAAACGAGTCTGTCTTGGAAGAATTAGGACCCACGTGTTCCTTGGAGGCTAGGATGGTTGAAACTTTGTCTTACATACTGTGGATGTGTTCTCAGGAGAGACCAGTCCCCGGAGAAGGACATCATGCATGGTAAGGCAGAGGGTCAGGGAAACAGAGCCAGGCCCTCCAGAAAGTGAATTGACCCAGTAGCTGCAACAAGGGGCTGAAGCGTAGGAATGATGTAAAGATGGCCCAGGATCACGCAGCGTTTCTGTCAGTTGTACCCAGAGTTACTGTGAATCAGAACCTCCTTACCAGCAACTAGTCACAACAACACGGGGCTAAAAACAGAGCAAAACACAAAACTATCTAAGCCTGTTCTTTAAAAAAAAAAAAAAAAAGTCTTTTAAGACGGAGAACCACCCTCAGCCCCTTTGCACTGGAGGCAAGGCTGAAGGCGTAAGGGAAATGAAGGCTCCCGGACACCCACTGGTGGGCTGGGCCCAGGAAGGAGAAGGACAGGCAAGAAGAACTTTGCTAAGGGGGAAGCCAGTGTTGTAGGTTCATGGACAACGGTGTTTCAATCAAAGAAAAGAATCAGGACACACTGAGAACCTATTCCTCCCACAAGGCACAGTATACAAACACATCTTTTTGGAGAACACAATTCTTTGCACCAACTCAGAAGTTTGTCAGTGCTTTGGAGAGCAGTGGGGTGAGTGTCTTCACTTCACGGAAGAGTGTATTCGTAAGCATTCAAGTCATGAACTCAAGGTCTTCATTACTTCTCTCTCTTCTCTTCTTCCTTTATTGATTCTTTTCTTTTTAGGTAATTGGTTAAATGGCACCAGAACAAATTCAATGCTTCCCATTCGACTTGACGGCAATGGGGTTCTGTGTCTTCTGCCTGAGGAATCGTGAGTGTGGCCACATTCCTCCTCCATACAATACCATGCACTGACCTCTTTAATGTCATGTCTCTTATATTCAGTCAAGTCCATGCTGACTCTATGCTACCGCGTGACTGAATACATACAATGGTTAAAAGAGCAGCAAGAAAGAAACATTAGACCAAAAAACATCTGCCTCTTTGTGCCTCCAAATAAATCAATACAGGGAACTATGTAGAGCCAGCAGCACCTAGACTAGTTCCTGGCAGAGAGCAGACCATGCGGCATTGCCAGTTTTATTTTTATTCTGTGCTCCTACGTGCTGAGAAGAGAGGCCTGGTGATCTATCCTGAACTAGTCATGAAAAGCCTGCAGATCGTAGCACAATATTGCCCAATTGGGTGCAGGAAGAGGGGGCCCCCAAGGTCAGAGGACACTTGGATGCACAGTGGCTGCAGCCATGTCCGGAGCCATCCAGCGCGGACATCCTTGACCTGGGTACAGGCCGGATATGCCTGAACTCTGTTGCAGTTTGTTGCCTGAGGTTTGTAGTTTGTCACCTTTGTAACTGTAAACAGCCCTGGCCTTTGAAGCTTGACTTGCAGCTGTGCTGCCATTCACTTGTTAATTTTGAAGATCCCCATATGCTAATTGCCCAAGCTTGCCTGTCCTATAAAACTGGTTTACTTCTCCCAAATAAACGAGACTTGATCAGAATCCTGTCTTGTCTCCATTTCTTCTGTCTCCTGTCCCCCCAATTCCCGCTCCTCCTTCCAGGACTTGCGGATTACGGACCCGCAGGCCGGGACACAGCCACAGGTCACAGCACACCTTGTCAGTGCAGGACAAAGAAATCTTCCATCCTGTTGGAGATGGGATTGCCCGGAGTGAGGGATGGCCCAACAGCACCAAACAAGGCTGGCCAACACCGAGTCTGAGTTTCAGCCACTCACGTCCTTGAGTGGCAGGCATCGCATGTTCACTAGATTAGGATGTGTTGTGTGGGTTTGTGTTCCGCTGGGCTGATCAGCCGGTGTGATAGAAATGGAATTTACCTCTAACTTTTGTTGCAGAGCCAATGGGTCCAATGGGTTGTCGTCAGATTTTACAGGCACACTTCAAAGCGCCATCTGAAGGACGTTATAAACTCCGAGTTACAAGCTAAGGCCTCTCCGTCGCACTTCACTCCACTTGCACACTCTGCACTTGCCACACGCTTGCCCTACTGTGGGTGCCCCATGCTGCTCCTTGGTGGACAATGACTCCCTGCCTCAAGATACCACTTAAAAATTAGCCTTTCTGCAATCTGCCTTTCCCTGGGGACACGTGTGTTTCCCTCTGGCTCTAAACAGAAATATCTACATGCTCCCAGACTAAAGCCTGGGCTACTAGCTCCACAATTTGGATCATTTCCCACTGGGATTGTGGCTTCTTTTATTGTGCAAATCCTTTTAAAGGGGTCAGACTCCTTTCTTGTCTAACATGTTTAAAGCAACAGTAACCATAATTATAAACATTTGTTAAGCGCTATCTATGTATCTCACCACCCGGCTGTCAGTGTGTCTTACTGTGGAGGCCAGCATGTGATTGTCATGCTGGAAGCTAGGCCACAGGTATGACAAACACAGCAGCAGCAGCACCCACAGTGGACAGGTTTCAGCAGAGCTGCCAGACAAAGACAGACCAGGAAGAAAGTCCTGGTGATTTTAGAAAATTAACTGAGGGATTTTTTTTTCATATAAAATCTAAAAATAAGCTCCGTATGTTCAAACGTGTTCAAAACACCCAGCAACCCTAACCGTGGCCCTGAGCTTACCGATCCATGATCCAGGAGATGACACTCAATCAGGAAACCTTCTGTTCTACTGCTCATCGGTTGTCATGGGTCAGACTCAACCACAGAAGTGAGTTTTTGAGTGATATGTTTATAAGGCTCTGATTTATGTACTCTATAAACACAGGAATTCCTTTTATCCTCTCTACAGTCCCATGGAGTCAATAAAAGCACCCCCCTTTGGCTCTTGGAGGACTCAAACATGGGCAGGTGAAGTGACTAACTCAAGTTCATACAAACAGGAGGCTTCCATCTTACTCAGCTGGGATCTCCAAAACCTTGGCAGTGGCAGAGCTCTTAAGCTAAAACCCATCCTCTGTGCCAAATGCAAAAACAGAACAAAACAAAAAGCCAACTTAAATGATGTATTTTTCCCAGTCTCCTTTGCACTTGAGATTAGTACAGATTACTGCTAAAAGCTATCCTAGACTCTTAGAGGAAGCAAACTGTTATTCTTGGAAAGTACCTGCTTCCCTATCTGAATGTAATTATAAACATTTGCACATTTTTTCATATCATAAGCTTTGTGCTCTGGTAGTTCATTTTATTTCTTCTCCTTGGGTTGCATGGAGCAGTCATGTTTCCAATCATACCCTGAAGCCCAGGTGGCTTCATCTGAGTTTTTTATTAAAATCTGCTGAGTGTTAGTGAGCCTGTGAGACAACTAAAGGGGAGGCCAGTGAAAGGATGAGCCATGTTGGGAGAACTCGTCTTCTTTTTGGAAGACATTATTAAAGTTTGGAGTTGGGGGTCAAATGCAAGTTCTTTATTAAAAGTGGTGGGAAATAATCCAAGCCCGACTTCAAGATGAACCTATTCAGGGACCAGTGAGTCTCCTCCAAATGGTTGGTAGATGGTACACAGATGACCACTGGATTTGTATCACTGTTCAGTGTGAGAGACACAAACGGCACAGAATCTCTGACTTTCAGCATTAGGTTCTGGTACTGTTGGAGCAGAAATAACACAACCACATTGCTTTTCTCACAAGTCAGAAGCTAGATGTCCATCTCTTGTGCTATTAGGTGGCTTTGAGGAATGGTCCTTGTCAGCTTTGGGGAATGGCCCTTGTCTCAGTGGCTCTAACAAGTGGTCCTTGGATTTCCTGAACCTGTGAGCTACTCTGCCTCCCTTGTTCTTGAGTCTCAGTCAGCTTCATGTCAAATCTGCCCTTTTATTCCTCACAAGTGATAGTTGTAAGACACGCTGTGAACTAGCAAAGACAACTCTAGCTCCAAATGGGATCATGTTCACAAGTACAGGAGTTGAGACTCACAACCCCTGTTTCTGGGGAACATAGTTCAATCCATAACACACATGATGTGCATACCTGAAGGTCTTTCAGGTGGTACATCAGCCGATGGCAGAGAGTCACAATCACAGAATGAGAGGCTGGACCGGGTCTGAAAGAACCCTAAGGAGTATTCTAATTCTCTCTCTCTTCAAAATTTCCCTGAATAGTGTTGGAGGAGACTTGCCTTCTAAAGGCATTGCCTTCAAAAGGCACCGATATATGATCTGAACAGCAAAGAAAACCTCTACTCCATTTTTTTTCATACTTGAAAGCCCTTTAAAGTTTTTGAGGCAACTATGAGTGCTTAACCCCCAACTTCACCTCCTTTTCTCTATGCTCAGTGGATCCTGATCTTTCAACTATTTTTATACACTATTTCAATAAGTGGCCATCTTGGGTGCCCTCCACCATATTTCCCTGAACGGTTGATGACTCATGAGCAGTGCAATGAGCTGACCAAGACATCAAGGGTCTGGCTTCAAATCTCAGCTCTACTGTTGACCTTGAGAACTCAATTTCCCACTCTTGGTCTCTGTACATGACCCATGAATATCGACAACAGTATGGGCACTTCATGTGATCCTTGGCTCTCCTCCCATTTTAGGACCAATTCATGACTCGATCCACCACTCTCCAGAATACATATGACAATCATGCTTCCGCCCTTGGGCATCACTCTTCTTTCTTTAGTGCTGGTGACGTATGTTCATCTTTTCTGTCTGTTGGTTGGCTATACTGTGTGGGCTTCTCTGTTGCTGTGATGCTGCAGGGCCGTGTCACCGGCATGTCAAATATCAGCAGAGTCACTGCAGATGAACAGGTTTCAGCAGAGCTTCCAGACAAAGAACAAACTATGGGGAAGGCCCAGGCTGTCCACTTCAGAGGAATCAGTCACTGAAAACTCTATGAATAATTGAGTCTTCACAGCACATTGTCACTTACAGATAACCTTATGACTAGAAGCATAAGGCATAAGGCCGTTGTAAGAGAGGATCCCAGAAGATAAGTCCCTCAGGTGAGAAGGCACTAAATAATGATTGTGCAAGACCTACCTTCTCAAAGCAGAGTGAATCAAAGTGATGCGGAGGAGTAAAGCCTCTGTAGGAGTAAAGCCTTCAGGACCTTCATTGTCTTATGGGATAAGACTCAAAATGAGAACATGCTACTGTACACATCAGTTAATAATCAGAACTTGGAGTGTATGGAGAATGAATCAGAAAATTGGAAGTCGTGAAAAACAAAATGGAATGCATAAAGAGTGATACTCTAGGTGTTAGTGAGCTAAAACAGACAGGGATCAGTCATATTGAATCATGAAATCACAAGGTTTACTGCGCTGGCTCTGACGCCATCAAGAGGCATGGCACTGTATTCGACGCTATTGCTTTCTTTGTGGACAGTCTTCTTGATGTTCCCCTTTTGGATCTCAAGGATTTAATTTCATTTTCTTTTACTTCAACCTGAACTTACCAGTTGAAGAACATTGTGATAGGTTATTGTCTATGTGAATGAAAGGAAATGCAACCACTGCAACCATTGTTCAAATGTGTGCACCAACCACTAAAGTTAGTGGCACAGAATTTGAAAATGCTACCAACATCTTCAGTCCGAAATTGATCAAGCAAACCATCAAGATGCATTGATAATTATTGATAATGGAATGTAAAAATTGGAAACAAAGAGGAAGGAACAGCAGTTGGAAAATATGGTCTTGGTAAAAACACCACCAGCAACTGGAGACAGCATGACAAAATTTTGCAAGACCAAGGCTTCATCAAATATACATTTTGTCAACAAAATAAAAAGTTGGCTTCTATAGATGGAATACATAACAATTAAATTGGCCACAACTGTGGGAAGAGATGTTGGAGATGTTAATAGCAGCAGCTAAAACCAGACCAGCAGTCAGTTGTGGATTACACCACCAATTGTTCATATGTAAGTTCAGAATGAAGTAGAAGAACATGAAAATAAGTCCACGAGTGTTTAATGATAAAAAAACCTGATGAGCTGTGGAATGACATCAAGAAGATCTTGCATGAAGAAAGCAAAAGGTCATTAAAATACAGGAAAGAAAGAAATAATCAAAGTGTATGTCAGAAGAGACACTGAAACTTGTTCTCAATCACAGAGCAGTTAAGGCAAATGGAGGAAATGATAACGTCAAAGAGATAGACAAAGTTTCAATGGGCAGTTCCAGAAAGCAACATAAATTATTATAATAAACTAGGAAAAGATCTAGAAAGATCCAGAAAGAAAGAACATACTCGCAGAACTGAACAAAAAGAACTACAGAAAAATTAAGTTTCATTTTGCCACATTGAAAGTTTCAATGGGCAAAATATTGAACAAAGCAGTAACTATCAAAAGAATAGGGGGGGAAATGCACAGCTTCATTGTACCAAAATGGCCTAGGTGATAGTCTTCCATTTTAAGGCACAGCATATGAGCGAGAACAATGGTACCGAAAGAAAAAGTGTAATCTGCAGTGAAAGCATTAGCCACAGGCAAGGCTCCAGCAATTGATGGAATACCAATTTAAATGTTTCAATAAACTGATGAAGCTTTGGAAGCAATCATTCATTTATGCGAAGGAATTTGGAAGGCGGATGCCTGGCCAACTGACTGGAAGTAGTCTGTGTCTGTACCCATTATAAAGGAAGGTGATCTAAATGATAGAACAACATCGTGGGTATAAAATGCAAGCTTAATTTTGCTGGAGATCATCCAGCAACAGTTTCAGCAGTACATTAGCAGAAGTTCAGGCTGGATTCAAAACAGGTAGTGGAACGAAGAATATTATTGTTCGTGTCATATGGATGTTGGCTGAAAGGAGAAAATACCAGACAAATATTTGCCTATGTTTCATTGATGATGCAAAGACTGTGTGAATTATTCTAAATTATGGACAGACTTAAGAAGAATGGAAATTTCAGCACACTTCATTGTGTTCATGTAGAACTTGTATATAGATTAAGAGATCAATTGTGTGACTAGAACAAGATATGCCACAGAATTGTATCCTCTCACCATATTACTCAATCTGTACGAGAAAATTATCAGAGGAAGTTGGCTAATATGAAGAAGAATCGGGCATCAGGATTGGAAAAAGGCTCATAAACAACCCTTCACATGTAGATGACACAGCCTTGCTTGCTGAAAGTGAGGAAGAGGTAAAGAACCTAGTGATTGAGTTTACTATGTCTCTCAAATTTGTTATCCCATTGGCCAGTATATTATTTCAAACAAACATGAACCGATTGCATAGAGCCGAAACATTGATTGAACTGCTCACTACAACAAGGTCAGCAGTTCAAACCTACCAGATAACCAGGGGGCAGAAACATGAGGCTTTCTGCTCTTCTAAAGATCGATAGGTGCAGAAACCCTAGGTAGTAGTTTCACTCTGCCTCATAGGGCCACTATGAGATGAGTGATTTACGCTATGACTGCTTCATTATCCTTGGAAAGGTCTCATGGCAAAAAGCTATAATGGTATTACTGTGATTAAAATAAACAAACTGAAAACAAAAGTTAATGGCATTGAAGAGGAATCATTTATTATTCCCCATGAATATATGGGTCAGCTGGGAAGTTCAGCTAAGTTTTGGATTGAGCGTGGCCAGGCAGTTCTGCTCTGGGTTGAAAGTGGTGCTGAAAGTTCTGCTCTGGGTGTCTAGTGGTCTGCTGGCTGTTGGCCCACCTAAGATGGCCTTGACTGGAGCAACTGGCTATGTATACTCCATGTGTCTCATCCTCCAGCAAGTGAATCTGCACATGTCCTCAAGCACTAAGAGTCCAAGAGACGTGGCTAGATACAAGTGCTTTGTTGAATCTTTGCATTTGCTTTGCTACTGACCAATTGACTAAAACCAGTCAGATGGCCAAATCTAGTGTCAGTGTGAGAGAATTTACTCAAAGCAGCTGATGGAAAGTATCAAAATTGGTCACATGATGCAATCAGTCTTAACTAAAGGAGAAAATACTATGTACCAGACAAAGAAACAGTTGATTCAAATAATTTGTGTTTATGAATTGGAATCAGCTCAGTGGTGATGAGTTGTGTTTTTGAAGTGTTGGAAATGTCGTTGAGTTGGTTCTGAGTCATCAGGACCTGTGTGGACATCAGAATGAAATACTGCTTGACAACCTAAATTTCCATCAGTAGATGAATGGATCAACAAACTCTGGCACATACACACAATGGAGTACTATGCCTCACTCAAAAGCTCAGACGAGCACATGAAACACATCTCTGCATGGGAAGAACTGGAGGAAATTATGCTAAGCGAAGTCAGTCAATCACAAAAGGAAAAGTATGGCATGGGCCCCCTGAGGTAAGTAG
>PVJH01014765.1:9305-55936 GCA_004026705.1 Nesogale talazaci | reverse complement strand
GCATCTTAGAAACAAGGATATACCCCTCACAGAAGGGTCACAAGGAAGGGACAACTCAACCACGGTGCAGTATGAAATCCACATCATGAAACCCACTAAAGAAGCCCACATCATTTCTCTAGTTCCTGAATACTTCTGCCCTCCTCCTCTCACTCCCCATGACTCAGTTCTTACCTTACAAATTTGACTGGACTGCAGTACACAGATTGGTAGAGATAAAAGTTCTGGATATATGGAATTCAGGACAGATAAAACCCTCAAGAACAGTAGTAGTGGGTGTAGTGATATCATGAGGGGGCAGGGGAGGTGGGGGCAAGGAGAGGGAAAAGGGGGAGAAAGGGACAATTCATTACAAGGTTGGACATATAGCACCCCTTCAGGGGGACAAATAACAGAAAGGTGGATGAGGAGAGATATTGGACAATAAAAGACACAAAAGAGCAATAATAATATATAATTGATCAAGGTTTCTTGAGGATGGGAGGGAGGGGGAGGGAGGAGATAAAAGAGGGGCTGATACCAAGAACTCAAAGAGAAAGAAGTTCTTTGAAACTGCTGATGGCAAGATATGTACAAGTGTGCTTGACTCCATTGTCTGAAATAATGAAATTGTTATGATGATGGTATGGGACAAAGCTGTGTATCCTTCAATTGTGGATAGGGTCCCTATGAGCCAGAACCAAACTGATGACTTACAGTAACAACACTGGGAATCCAGCCAGACTCAGAGACAAGAAAGAGAAAACAAAATCTTATGTAAGATTTGTAAGAACTGCCCCCAGTAAAATGATTTTTTTAAAAGGGAAAGAAACAAGGATCTAGCAAGTTTGTCTTACATACTTAGGATATATTATCAGGAGGGACTAGTTCCTGGAGAAGGGTATCATGCAGTGTGAAGGTCAGCAACAAAGAAGAAGACCATCAGGGAGATGAGTGATCCAATGTCTGAAATAATGCAATTGTTATGATGATGGTATGGGACAAAGCAGTGTTTCCTTCAATTGTGCATAGGATCCCTATGATGACTTACAGTGACAGCACTGGGAATCCAGCCAGACTGAGAGACAAGAAAGAAAAAGCAAGATTTTTCCCAATCAGAAAGGCAGAAGTAAAACGATCTCATGTGTAGATGATATGGTCTTATATGGGTGCTGCTGTCAAGTTATCTCTGATTCATAGTGACCCTATGCACAACAGAATGAAATGCCAGTTTTATAACCTCTTTATAGTTGTTAAGTTTGAACTCATCCACCCCGCTACTGTGTCAATTCATTTCGTTGAGTGTCTTTCTCTTTTTCACTGCTCTTCTACTTTACCAAGCATGGTTTCCTTTTCCAGGGACGAGCCTCTCCGGATAACATGTAAACAATACACAAGACAAATTCTAGCCATTGTCATTTCTAAGGACTATTCTGGCTGAACCTCTTTCAAGAAAAATTAGTTTGTTCCCTCAGAAGTTCATAGCCCTTTCAATATTCTTTATCAGCACCTTCATTCAAATCATTAACGCCTCTGCCATCTTGCTTGTGCAGTGTCCAATTTTTATATTCCTAGAGGGAATTGAAAATATCATGGTTTGCATCAGACAAAGTTTTAGTCCTTAAAATGTCATCTCTGCTCTTTGCACTTTGAAGAGGTCCTGTGCAGCAGATTTTCTCAGCCCAATACAGCATTCGATTCTTCGGCTGCTGCTGCCAGGAGCACTGACTGTGGATCCACACAAAATGAAACCCTGCATAGCTTCAGCCTTCTCTCCTTTTACCAGGACGTTTCCTCTTGGTTCTTTTGTGAGGCTGGCTGCTTTTGACTTTGTGTCTTTGTGAGTTATTGATAGTACATTGTTCCACAAGGACACGGTTTTCCAGATTATGCTCCATAAAGCCATTTCTAACTCAAGAAGTACCTCAAAGTAGAACTTTCTCAACGCGTGCACATTTACAGTGACATTTATTCTTTTTTCTGATTTACTTGACGTACAGGTCTCAACAACTCTCCATCTTTCTGAAAACCCTCATCTGGGTGCTTTAAAGCATTTTCTTCACATGAGATGGAGATATTTATAGGCACCAGACCTACTGCCTAAAGCAGTATTTGATACAGGAGAGACCCAATACAATATTAGGAATAAATGAATGAGTTTAATATTTGGAGATCATACGCAATATTAATGGTAGAAATAAGTACAAAGGAGAGGAAGCAGGGCTTCTTAAGGCATGTCACAGAGTCAGTGCAACTCATTTTTTTTGTGTGGTCAAAAACCCATTTCAAAGTGTGACAAAGCTACAGATCCTTTTCTCCACAATGTGCACAATGCAAACAAAGTTCATTTACATTCTCAGAAGATTCACCGACATAAGACTGTGTGGACTGTAGGTTAAGTATTTCTGTTGAACTAGAATATTAAATTAATTTAGAAAAATGTTCCTAATCATTGTAGAATGGCTCTGGGGCTAATTGGTGCTCAGATTGCCTCATCAATTCTTTCTAGCCTACTGTCATGATTTAATTGAATTAAGACACTTAAATATCAGTCACTCTTTAAAAGAACAAAACAAAAGATTTCCATATATTAGTAGTGGGCAGAAAATGAAACATAATCAGACATAAATTCCTCCTCCTATTGGACTTCTTGTCCTAATTTAGAAGAACTCTTACCAACAGTTTTCCCTCAGGCTGAATATGACTGTCAATATAGATGATGCTAATAATTCTTATAAAAGTTTTTTATATAAAAATCTCACCATTTAGATGACTTGCGTCAGTATTTAAGAGTACAATGAGTTGGAGCAAAATATTTGATAAAGGAAAATTCCTAATAAGTCCACTTTTTAAAATTCCTCATAGGTTTTGCATTATCTATCTTCACTTTATTAAACTTCCACACCCCATATCAGAACTTTAAAAATACATTCTCTTGCAAAATATTTTAAATTTCTGTCCCTTTGTGAACTAAGAAAGAAGCATGAGTTGATATAGAATTATAGGACAATAAATTTAAAGATAAAGAGATCAGACTATCTAAGCGGACAATTTAGTTTTACAAATTATAAAACTGAGACAAAGAGAGGTTTGAATCACCTTTTAAAGATGTCTGTAACTCGTACCAATTCTCTTCAATGGTTTATGCAATTTTTCCATGCCAGGAAACTATTTATTCATATATTTTATTATGTACCTTTGCAATTCTTCTCCACTGCTATTGCTATTGTTAGAGGTTGCTGAGGAAGTTCTAACCCATAGCGACAATATTCACAACAGAAAGAAACACTGCCCAGTCCTGTACAAACCTCACAATTTCTCCTATGGTTGAGCCATCATTGCAGCCACTGTGTCAATCCAGCTCACTGAGGGACTTCCTCTTTTTCACTGTCCTTTTCAATAGAGTAGGTAAAATAGTATTTTCCTACCGTATTTTTTAATATGACTAAATGTTCATTATGACTTAGATGAAAGGTAGAGGGCATATCATCAATTGTATATTAAAATGTTTTGAAGGCCACCGGTCAGAGTGGGCATATTTGGAGGTCATCATTAATGAAGTTTAAACTCAAGTAAGTCCCACAGCCAGTCCCTGAACCCATCCTGTCATTATTTTCCTAGTTCTAGAATGCTACATAGGAACAGATATGATTAGTAACAGGAAGAACCCCCATATTGAATCCCTGAAATATGGAATAAGTGCTATCATGGTAGGAAAGGCTAAACGGATGCCTTACCTAGGAAAATAGAAAACCAAAAATAATACCACATTCCTTGAGGGATTAAAGAGATTAGAGCTACCCACACCGAGCACAAATGAGACTGCCACAGAGAAAAACCCCACCTAGAGGGCAACAAAGAGAAAACAGCCCCCAAGATAGCATTGGTTTAAGGGTGGAAAGGTCAAGAATGAAATGCACACACAACACACTAATAAGAAAGGGAGGTAGGAAACCATCCAACACAAAAACGTATAAGATGGCATCACAGAGTCCACAGATGGTGGTAATAACCTTGAATATCAATGGACTGAATTCAAGCATTAGAAGGCTGAGGCTAGCAGACAGGTTTAGAAGATACAACCCATCCATCTGCTGCCTACAGAAGACACATGTGAAAACTACAGACAAAACTAGGCTGTGAATCAAAGACAGGGGAAAAACATACCAAGCAAATAACAATTCAGAAAAAGAAGGGGCTACAATCCTAATCCCAGATATAATTGACATCAACATTCAAACAATAAAAAGAGATAAGGAGGAACATTGTATAATGCTAAAGGGAATGATAGACAGAGAACCATTAAGCCTTTTAATCATATATTTGTTGAATAAGAGACCCACTGAATACCTCAAATGCTACAAAAGGTGAAAAAAGAAATCACAGACTCAACGATTATAGTACGTGACTTAAATACACTGCTTTCTGAGAAACATAGATCACAGGTAAACTCAGCAAGAGGTCTAGAGATCTAAACACTACAATTTAACCAGGTAGATATTTACTGAGTCCTTCAACCAAATACACACACAAAATTCACATTCTTTTCAAGCCCCCATGGCACATATTCCAAGATAGACCACATGCTGGGGAATAAGGTAATTCTACATAAATTTAAGCGCATTGATATCACACAGATCTCTCACTCTCTGACCACTGTGCCATAAGGCTGGAAATCAACAAAAGAAAGCTGAAGAAAGCAAGAGCAAACAATTGCAGAATGGATACCTCTCTATTGCAAAAGGAGTATGTACTAGCCCACATCAGAGAGGAAATTAGGAAATTTCAATAAACCGATGAGAATGAGAACATGACGTACCAAAACTTATGGGAGACAGCAACGGCAGTTATCAGATGAAGCTTCAAAGCAATACATGCACAAATGAAGAAGGAGAGAGACTTATGACTGATGTGCTGGCATAGCATTTACAGCAATTAGAGCAGAATCAACAGGACAATCCTACTAATAGCAAAAAAAAAAGAAATAATAAAAATCAGGGCTGAGATTCAAGAGAGAGAAAAGAAGAAAACTATGGGAAAAATAAATGCTGCTAAAAGCTGCATTTGAAAAGATAAACAGAATTCAGCAGGCTACTGGCAAACTTAATCAAAGAAAGGAAGGAAAAAATTTCAATAGCAAGGGTGAGGAGTGAAAGGGGGGACATTACAGCAGATCCTAATGACATCAAAAGGATAATTACACAGTACTACATAGGACTGTACTCCCACGAATTCAACAATGTGGTAGACATGGGCCAATTCTTGGAAAAACAATCCCTCCCTAGACTATCCCTGTGGGACGTCAAGAATCTCAACAGCCAGATAGCAATAGGAGAAATAGACAAGGCAATCAAGGGATAACCAACAAAAAAATTCCCCTGGACCAGATGGCTTCACAGGAGATTTCTACCAAACATTCAGGGAAGAACTAACATTAATCCTACAAAAACTCTTCTAGAACATAGACAAAGATGGCAAACTCCCAAACTCTTTTTATGAAGCTAGTATAACTGTGATACAAAAAACCAGGCAGGGATCACACAAGAATCAAGACCTACAGACCAATATCCCTAATGAACAGTGAACAAAAATCCTTAACAAAATACTGGCCAACAGAATACAAACGCATATAAGACATATAATTCACCATGACCAAGGTTGCAGTTCATACCAGAGATGCAGGATGGTTCAACATAGGAAAGACTGGTAATATTATTCACATTGACATGAAAAACTATAAGAAACACATGATAATATCAATAGATGTGGAAAAAGCATTTGACAACATCCAACACCAATTTCTGTTTTAGACGCTCAAGAAGACAAGAATAGAAGGAAAATTCCTCAAGATGATACAAGCTATCTATGAAAACCAATAGCCAACATGGTAGTCAATGGAGAAAAAACTAACACAATTCTACTGAAAAAGGGAATCAGACAAGGATGTCCCTTGTCCCAACTCTTATTTAACATTGTACTGGAGGTTTTAGCTAATAGCATAAGGCAAAGAAAAGATATCAAAGGTATTCATCCACCTGGGGAAGGGAGAGGTGAAACTATCATTACCACAGATAATATGATTTTATATATATGGAAAATCCCAAAGGTTTCACAAGGGGATTACGGGAAGCAATAGAGAAGTATGGCAGAGTGTCAGGATACAAGATCAAATAAACGGAAGTCTGTCAGACTGCTATACACATCAGATAAAACCACAAAACAGAAGATCAAAAAGGTGGTACACTTCACAATAGCCAAGCACAAATTGAAATATCTAGATATATACCTGACTAAACAAAAGATTTATATGAAAAAGACTACAGAATGCACTACAAGAAATCAAAAGTGACCTCAGCAAATGGAAGAATATCCTATGCTAATGGGTTGGAAGACTCAATATAGTAAATATTTCAGTTCTGTCCAAGGCACTATATAAGTTTAATGCAATCCTGATACAATTACCCTCATCTTTCTTCAGTGATATAAAAAAAAAACTGATTACAAACTTTATATGGATAGGGAATGATCCCAGAGTTAGCAGAGAACTCCACAAGAAGAAGGACACAATATCAGGACTTGCTTTACTATAGCTCATATTATATAGTCACAGTGGTCAAAACTGCATGGTATTGGTATAATGATAGATATTCAGACCAATGGAAAATAACTGAAAATCCAGAAATAAAATCATGAGTGTACAGACAACTGATCTTTGATAAGGGCCCCCAAAATACCAAATGGTAAGCAGATGCCCTCTTCAACAAGTGGTGCTGGATAAAATATATTTCTTCCTGCAGAAAAATGAAATAATATCCTTACCTCATCTCATGCACACAAATTAATTCAAGGTGGATCACAGACCTTGAGGTAAAACTCCCAATTATTAGTGCCGTTAATGAAGGAATTGGGACATACCCTGGAATTTTAGCGCAGGGAATACATAGGCTGTCAAAAATGGGGAAGAAAAATAAATAAATAAATAAAAATAGCGAAGGACAGAAACACAGAGGAGGCACAAATTGACAAGTGGGATATACGGAAGATAAAATACCTGTGTATTTTGAAAGAATTCACCAAGAAAATAACTAGAGAGTCCACGGACTGGGAAGACATCTTTAGCAATGACACATCAGACAAAGGCTTATTAATAAAATCTACAATACTCTGCCAGCTTTCAAAAAGAAAAAAAAAAAACAAACAATTGCCCACTGAGGAAGTGGGCAAAGAATCTGAACAAAAGCTTCACCAGGGCAGAAATTTGAATCGCCAATATGTTTATATGAGAAAATATTCCCAATCATTAGCCAATTAGCAATAAGAGAAATGCAAATTAAAACAACAATGAGATATCACCTAATATCCACAAATATAGCCCAATTCAAAAAAATCAGTGAGGAACAAGGAGCGGGGGAGCTGTGATGAGATAGGATCTCTCATCCACTGCTGGTGGACCTGTAGCTATGTGCAGTCACTATGGAAATCAATTTGGCGATATCTAAAATAGATGGAAATGGAGTTACCATAAGACCCAGCAATCCCTCTACTGGGCATACACCCAGAAGAAGCAAGAAACAGACCACAGCCAGATATCTGTGCTTCAAGATCAACTGTGACACAGTTTACAATTGCAAGGAGTTGGAAACAACCCAAACTTTCATCAACAGATGGATGGATTAAAAAACTGTGGTACATACTTACCATGGAGTACTGTACTTCCTATAAAGCAGTGATGGATACATGAAGCACATAGGCACAGGGGAAGGACTGGAGAACTTTATGCTAAGTGAAGAAAATTGAGCACAAAAGAACAAGTGCAACATGAGGTCGCCGAGGTAAACTTTAAAAAAATGCAAAAGAGACATAGGGAAAAAGCTACTGTACACAAACATTCCTCGGGTGAGGTTCAGGTAGTATGAGAGGGGCCAAACCAAATCCAGGGATACATATAGTAATCAACTAAAATGGAGGGGGCGAGTGGGGAGAGACATGGTTTTGGGGGAACAAGGCACTAACCCACCCAAGGGGAGGGAAGTATTGATGTCTCCACAGAGAAAGAGGGACCAGACGTCAATCCGGTTCTCCAAGTTGTGAATGCAACATACTGACATGAAGCAGGGAACCAACAAAGAAGTCTAAGAGGCCAGCCCCAATCCTAGCTATGTGAACAGCGTGCCCCTCCCCGCCCCCCACCCCCCCGAAGAATTTACTTCAGAGGACTGCACTGAAGCTACAGCTCAGGGAGAGGGACCTGTCTGATCAGAGTACACAGGAGCAAATGAAGGGGGAGGAAGAGAGAGAGGAGCACCTTCTGGCCCACCAAGCCTTGAGAACGATATCCTGGTTCAGAGTAGCCAATGTACAGAGGGAACCGTATGGATGGCCCCACCACAAGACACATCTCTCACTGACCCGTAGTCCTACAGTGGACAACACTGGAGAAGCAGTGGGGTAATTGTGCCCGATCTGACTCCACCACACTGAGGCAAAACTAAGGGTGTGCCACAGAACAGGATGGAAGGACCAAGGGAATACCAGAAACAGATTGTGGGGCCGGAGCATGGCACCTCATCAGATTTAACCAGAAAACACACCTGAAAGTCACCAAATAGACTGTGAACTATTTATAGGCTCTTCTTTTGTGTGTGTCATTGTTGCTGCTGTTTTGTTGCTTTCTTTTAATCTTTTTTGTTTTTGCGTATATTATTATCTCTGCAGGTCTCTCTAGATCGGATATGTGGGTTCAACCATCTGGAGGAGAAAACATCCGGACTGACCATTCCTGGGGACATGGGAGAGGGGGATAACGGGGAAAGGGAGTGGGTGTTTACAAATCCTGGGACAAGAGACCAAGTGATCCAAAATCACTGGTGAGGAACGTATAGGAGGCCTGGTAGGGCTTGATCCAGGGCGATTTAGCTGAGAGGAATTACTGAAACCCCAATGAAGGCTGAGCATGAGGAAAGTAAAAGGAAAGAGCTAGTAGGCCAAAGAGCATTTATAGAGGTCTAACTACATGTACACATGTACATGTGTAAATATATTTACATATTATGATGGAGAAATAGATATGTGTGCATGTTTTTATAGGTTTAGTATCAAGGTAGCAGATGGGGCTCCACTCAAGTGCCACCTCAATGCAAGGACACTTTGTTCTACTAACCTGGCGTTCTATGATGCTCACCTCCCTGACAGGAGTGCTGAAGAAAAATGGGTGTATAAGCAAATGTGGTGCAAAAAGCCCAGCTTTTTGCAAGGGTGCCCAGCTAGCAAGTCTAAAAGGCTTGACTATAACAAGTGGCCATCTAACTAAGAAGCAACAAAGCCCACATGGAAAAAGCACACCAGTCAGTGTGATCACAAGGGGTCGATGGGATCAGGTATCAGACATCAAAGAACAAAATATGACATGACGGGGAGTGTGGAGTAGAGACCCAAATCCCATCTGAAGGCAACTGACCATTCCCTTACAGAAGGGTCACGGGGAGAAGAAGAGCCATTCAGGGTGTAGCATAGCATTGAAGAAACATAAAACTTTCCTCTAATTCTTTAATGCTTCTCCCCCCCCCCCCCAATATCATGATCCCAATTCTACCTTAGAAATCTGTCTTGACCAGAGGATGTAAATTGGTGCTGATAAGAACTTGAAACATGGGAAATCCAGGACAGATAAACCCCTCAAGATCAATACAGAGAGTAGCAATACCAGGAGGGGAAGGGAAGGGGAAACTGATCACAAGGATCTACATATGACCCTGTCCCTGAAGGATGGGCAACAGAAAAGTAGGTGAAAGAAGATGTCCGGCAGTGTAAGACATGACAGAATAATAATGATTTATAAATTATCAAGGTTTCTTGAGGGAGGGGCAGTGGAGAGGAAGGGGAGAAAATGAGGAATTGATACAAAGGGCTCAAATAGAAAGAAAATGTTTTGAAAATGATGATGGCAACAGATATACAAATGTGCTTGACACAATGGATGGATGGATTGGGATAAGAGCTATGTGATCTCCCAGTTAAATGATTTAAAAAAGAAGAAAAAAGTGAAATGGAACATTGATAGTGTTCCCTTGAAGACTTGAAGCTTGCAGCGGTGGTGATTTTTACCTCATCCCCATTTTAACTCAGATATTTGGCTTTTGCAAGAAACCAGATGGATCTTGGAGAGTGAGTGTGGATTTTTGTAAACTTAACCAGGTGATGACTCCAATGGTAGCTGCTGTTCCAGATTTGATCTCATTGCTACTGCAAATTAATACTTCTTTTGGCACCTGGTGTGCATTTATTGATCTGCCCAATGCCTCCTCTTTCCAAAGAACACCCAGTTTTACTTGTATGGTTTTTTTTTTTTTGGCATCACTGCCCTCAGGTGGTGGGAATAGGAGGCCCAGCCTTTGCTCCGTGGAGCTGGAATTGAACCTCCATCCCAGTGGGTCGCAGTCCCACGCACAACCACTACGCCACCGGGGCTCGGCCTTACTTGTATGTTTGTTGAGATTTTTACAAATTTCCATTTGTCTGAAAATAATTTCATTGTTATATTTGGGCAAGAATTTGTGGTGGTATATGGTTTTTATTTGTAATTTTTTCCCTTTCAGAGTCTTATGTCATTCCATTGCCTTATGTCCTGTACAGTTTCTGCAAAGAAACCAGAGTTTATTCTTATTGGTTCTTTTGTTGCTAACTTTTATCCCAAGCTGCCCTCAGTATTGTTTCCTTGTCTGCTTTTGGAAAGTTTCATTATGCTACATTTTGATGTATTTTTCTACCACTTCTTGGGCGGTTGAGAATGGAGAGGAGAGTTTATCCTGTTTAAGGTTAAGTTGTCTTCTTGAATGCATATCTTCACATCTAGTACCTCAGGAAATTTTCTTTGAACAGCTCTTCAACTATTGTCTCTCTCATCTTATTTTGTTCGAGTGAGCTAATTCCATATGTTAATTGTTTTATCACATCCCCCATCATTATTAGATTTATCAAAATTTAAAAAACATTGTTGTGATTTATTCTGATTATTTATCTATCATGATTCTAATCCTGTCTTTCACTGTGAGCTAGGCTGCAGCATCAGGTACAGATTAGATTTCAGGACACAGAGAATACAGGTTAGTTAAGCCCCTCAAGAACAGAAATGGGAATAGTGATAACAAGAGGGGAAGAAGAAGGTGGGGAGAGGGGAGGGGAAGAAACCTCAGGAGAAGGGAGACAGCAGTAGGTGTAAGATATAAAATAGTAATTTATAATTTATCAAAGGGTCATGAGGGCTGGAGGGGAGGAGGGGAGTAAATAGAGGAGCTCATACCAAGGGTTAAACAGCATGTAAATATTTGAAAATAATTATGACAACCTATGTACAGTAATGCTTGATACAGCTGATATATAGGTTGCTATAAGAGCTGTAAGAGGCCTCAATAAAATGATTTTTTTAACTATGCTAATTTGAAGGGATCAAGTATCAGGCCTCAAAGAACTAAAACTTTATCATTATAAATGAGGGGGAGTACAGATTGGGGACCCAAAACCCATCTGTAGATAAAGCGACATCCCCTTACAGAAGGGTTGTGGGGAGGAAATGAACCAGTCAAGCTACAGGTTAGCAACACTGAAACATGCAATTTTCCTCTTGTTCTTAAATGCTTCCTCTCCCCACTCCCCACTATCATGATCCCAATTCTACCTTACGATTCCGGCTAGAGCAGAGGATGTACACTGGTACAGACAGGAACCGGAAACATGGGGATTCCAGGACAGATGATCCCTTAGGATCACTGGTGAGAGTGGTGATACCAGGAGTAATGAGGGAAGGTGGAGTAGAAAGGAGGAAACGATTACAAGGATCTACATATAACCTCCTCCATGGGGTACAGAAAACAGGGAAGTAGGTGAAGGCAGACATCGGACAGTGTCCTATATGACAAAATAATAATAATGTATAAATTATCAAGGGATCATGAGGGAGGGAGGTAGCCAGGAAGGAGAGAAAATATGAGGAGCTAATACCAAGGGCTTAAGTAGAAAGAAAATGTTTTGTGAATGATGAGGGCAACAAATGTACAAATGTGCTTTGCATATAATGGATATATGTATTGATTGTGATGAGTTGTATGAACTCTCAATAAAATGATTTAAAGAAAATTAGGCCACTAGTGGAATTTACAAAATGTAAAATAAGGTCACTCACCTCATAATTTTCTGTTTAAGCAGAATTTCTTCTTCATGAAAAATCTTGTTAAAAAAACAAACAAATCTCTTTGAAGAGCAAAGATGTCATGTTGTGGACGAAGGTGTGCCTGACCTAAGACATGGTGTGTTTAATTGCCCCCTATGCATATGAAAACTGGATATGGAGAAGGAAGACTGAAGGAGAATTGATGCATTTAGAATATGGTTTTGGAAAAGCATATTGAAAGTACATGGGCACCTAAAAGAATAAGTAAATCAGTCTTAGACGAAATGCAGCCAGAATACACCTTAAAAACTGGTATGACTTTGTCTCACCTACTTTGCACATGCTATCAGGAGAAACCAAAGACCTAAAAACCAACTTACTGCTGTTGAGTCCATTCCAATTCGTAGTGACCCTTTTGGACAGAGTAGAACTGCCCCTGTGGATTTCTGAGACTGTAACTCTTTACTGTAATAGAGAACCTTATTTTTTTTCTCATGTGGATTCAAACTGCTAACCTTAGAAGTTAACAGACCAGCATGCGACCCACTGTGCTACCAAGGCTCCTGATCAGGAGAGACCATTCCAAGGAAAGGGACACCATGATTGACAAAGCAAAAGGTTGGGGAAAAAGGTTAACACCTTCAATGAGATGGATTGTCACAGTGGCTGCAGTGAAGGAATGAAGAGTTTTAAGGTTGGTGGAGAAATTCTGCACACAGAATTCTGATTTGTTGTCCAATGTGGTTTTGAGTCAAAACTGACTCGTGGCACGTAGCAACAATGAGTGGTATGCACCAAGTCCCCAAATCAAAGATTACACACAAAAATCAATTGCATGGTCTGCAGTCTAGCAACAAGCAACTGGGAATTTAAGTAAACAACAAAACAATTCCATCACACTAGCAAGAAAAAGAAAACATTAAATCTCTGAGGTCACATATAACAAAATGCAGGATCTGTTTATGGAAAACTGAAGAATACTACATAGAGAAATTTGAAATGATCTGAATAAGTATAGGAGTATGTTCTGTTCATGATTGGAAATTCCAGTGCTATTAAATTGGTAGTTCCCTCTAGATTACACTACAAAATTTTAACATATTTATTATCAGTTGAAAAGTTGATTATAACATTTACCTGAAAATGCTATAGAAGAGAAGAATCAAGTAGTTTTGAAAGAGAAGAACAAAGTAGAAACACATATTGTATCTTCTGTTACAACTTCTTTTAAATGTTCATTAACCAAGAGAGGGAGGTAGTGATGAAAAAAAAAAGATGTCTTGAGCAATCCAACAGAATGGAGAGCTCACAAATCTACTTACACATTTGTGGTCAGTTAATTAAAAAATTAACACATTTCAATAAGTGAAAGCTACTTTTTCAAAATGATGATGAAATAATTTGGTAGCAATCTAAAAAAAACCCCAAAACCTGGACTCTAACCTTGTACCAAACCTGAACTCTAAACTTTGTACCAACTGTCACAATTAACTGAAAATGAATCAGACAATAAGCAAAGGAATTTCTTTTACCCTATAGAAGAAAATGATTTATAGAAGAAGATCCATGGAGTAGACAAGGGACACAGAAGAACATGATCTACAGGGCAAAAAAAGTCTAGTGAAATTTATCAAAAGAAAAAATGTTAGATCTTTCATAGGCATGATCTAAAAATGAAATTATAATACCCACGAACAAGACTATATTCACTTAACAGAAGACACGAATAAGAAACAAAAAATGTTTATAATTTTCTAATGACAATCTAATAAAAAAGGGAGAACTTCTGAAATAAGATAGCTAAGCAACTGATAAGAAAATTTGCTCATATGATGAGCCATCAAGAAAATACAAATTAAAATCAAAATAAAGTATACTATATATTCAGTAAAGCACTACAATATAAAAATCTGACAATATAAGTATTGTATATGACACAAAATGAATTTAATGCTTATATTGATCAAGGAAATGCAAACTTTTATACTCATTTTGTTTAATTTTGGAAATTTTTATGTACTTCACAAAAGATACAAACTAAATCAGGTTGCATCTAAGGCAATTCAAAATTCCATGGCTTTGAAAGGCACATCATAGTCCTCAAAGAAACATCCTTGCTTTTCAATACTCTAAAGAGATCTTGTGCAGCAGATCCAAGTAAGACAAAATCCTTGACAACTTCATTTTTTCTCCATTATTATTGCTCCAGTTTTTAGGATCTTGGTCTTCTCTACATTGAGCTGTAATCCATACTGCAATCCTTGATTTTCCTCAGCAAATATTTCCAGTCCTCCACACTTTCTGAAAGAAAGGTTATGTCATCTGCACATGTCAGATTGTTGTAAGTCATCCTCCCATCCTAATGTCATGTTCTTCTTCATAGAGTCCAGTTTCTTTGATTATTTTCTTAACATTCATACTGAAAAGACATTGTGAGCACTTACAACTCTGTCACACAACTTTTTAAATTTTAAACCACTCAACATTCCAACTTTTCCAATAACCGATTCTTGATCCATGTACAAATTCTGCGGGCACAAAATAAATTATTCTGGAATGCCTCTTCTTTTCAAGCTTATCAATAATATGTTTTCCACACAGTCAAATGCCTTGGCAAGGTCAATAAAACACAAGAAACATCTTCCTGATGGATATTCTCTGCTTTGAGAACCCATTTGACATTGGCAGTGATATCCCTTGTTTCCACCTCTGTGACATCCCATATTCTAGCTTTATCCATTGACAAATAATCAAGTGATCAAGTGGTCTCGTCTAGTTGTATCTGACAAAAGTCCTGGGAATATGATTTAAGAATAATATTACTAAAATCTTAGAAAGATATCATATAAAGCTCAGTAAACTTATAATACAGCAACAAGAGAACATTGCAGGTATTAATCAAACTCATACTTTTGATACTTTGGAATATTGGTTGTGTTATGAACTGCCAGAAAAAAGTAAAGCTGGAAAGAAATTTAGAAGCTGATAACAATTGTTTTGGCCTTGTTATTAGGAGGGACATTATCCTTAGTAAATGAGTCATAGAGGGTCCCATAGAGGTGAAAAAAGGGAAGACCCTCAAGAAAAGGCAGTGGTACAGTGTGTGCAGCTATGAACTCAAAGTGAGCAAAATTTGTGAGGATGGCCCAGGTCCAGAAGTGTTTCAGTTTTTGTACATAAGATGGCTATGGACTGCGACCCACTGGGATGGAGGTTCAATTCCCGCTCACAGGAGCAAAGGCTGGACCTCCTACTCCCACCACCAGGGCAGTGATGCCTAAAAAAAACAAAAAAAAGATGGCTATGAGTTGGTCGCAACATAGAAGTTGTACACTCTTTGCTTTTATGTGTGTGTTTGTGTGTCCCTTCTGTACATGCACCTCTATATATGAATATATTAACATATTCTGCTGAAGAGATTTGGTCACACTAAATATGAAATTGTACATCAAATGTAGTTCAGCAAATTTATCATTAATGTTAATATATATTTTTAATGTTCATGTATTTTTAAGGATTAAAATAAAAGAAAGCAAAAGTGATTTTGGTTGTTCCTTTGCATACATAAAAGAGCTGGAAGGGAAGCTCCTGAAGTTGGGGAAGAATCATGTCCTCAAAGTAATGAGCTGGATGAAGCAAGGCTTTAGGAATTTTCATTGCTGTTGGGACATAAGTCATGACACAAAGAAATATCTGCAAACATCCACCGATAAGTAAAATATGGACTATACAAATATGAATATAGGGAAATTCCAACTTGTCAGAAATGAAATGCACACAGATTGATTTTGAGGACATTTTAGAAAATGGAAGTGAAGTGGTTTGGACCACTTTGAATCAGGCAATAATGTGTTTTACTTTGTGTTCTGTGTCATACAAGGCATGATTAATAAACATGCGTTTTCAATTGGCAACAAAAATGTATGAAGAGGAAAAGGAAGTCAAGCTGGGATTTGAATCTTCTTTAAAAATAAATAAAGCATAATGTGTCTAGTTCATACTCAGGAAGTTACAAATTAGTTGTAATAAAAAGTTAGGGGACCTTTTACGCCGATGCATAACGGTGGGAGAGGGGGTTGCGTGTGAAGTCATAGTGTGGGCGGGCGGGCGGGACAGGAAGGTTTGAACAAGACGAAGAAGGAACCGGAGCGGGGAAGGGCACTGAACCGAGGTTCAGTTGAGAGCTGAAGATGGCAGTGAACGTGTATTAGACGTCAGTCACCAGCGATAACCGGAGTCGATGTGACATGCTGGCTTGGATCAACGAGTCCCTGTAGTTAAGTCTGACAAAGGTGGAACAACTGTGCTCAGGGGCTGCTTATTGCCAATTTATGGGCATGCTGTTTCCTGGCTCCATTGTCTTGAAGAAAGTGAAATTCCAAGCTAAACTAGAACATGAATACATTCAGAACTTCAAAAGACCACAGGTAGGTTTTAAGAGGGCGGGTGTTGACAAAAACCTTGCTGTGGACAAATTAATAAAAGGGAAGTTCCAGGACAAATTTGAATTTGTTCAGTGGCTCAAGAAGTTTTTCATGCAAACTACAATGGCAAAGACTAGGAACTAGTACCTGGAAGACAAGGTCAAGAAGCCTCCTTCGCTTGTTGTTTTTGCTCTGAATAAGTCGAGGAAAGCTCTGAGCACTAGCAGTGCAGCCCCACAGGTGCCCATTGCAACCCAGAGAACCGCTGCACCTGGGAAAACCGGCACAGGTGTGGGGAGGAAGAAGCCCGGAGTGGGCCACAGGGGTGATGAAGCAGCAGGACAACGTCCTGAAGCTGACCGTTGAAGATGTGGAGAAGGAGAGAGATGTCTGCTTTGGGAAGCTGAGGAACATGGAGTTGATCTGCCAGGAGAAGCAGCACGGGGGCGGTGGGGGGTGGGTGGAAGCTTTGTGATACTACATGAAGGGGGCCAGGAGAAGGAGCAAGAAGAGCCTGGACCAGCAGAGCACCATCTAAGTTCTTCACTCCAAACCATGTACTTCACTGAAAACCACTCTCTTTTATGATTCTTAGAGAGCCGCTGGTTTCTTTTCATAAGCAAAAAAGTACCTCTCCTCAAAGTTCAAGTGTTAGCCTGGGTAGGCTAGAGAAACAGATTCATAAGCACGCATATGCATAAAGGAGAGAGTTTCATATAAAGGATAATTGTATATTGAGAAACTATCCCAACCCAGTCCAGTCCAAGGCTTTAAGTCTGGTATCAGCCCATATGTCTGATAACAATTTATAAAATCCTCTTGACACTCACGAAAGACATACAATGAAGCCAAATGCAGGATGATCACAAGCCAGTGGGTAGAAAGTCTTTGGATCCAGTGACATTAGCATCTCAGCAGCGATGGTAGGGGCCTCTCTGTGACTAGTCTGGCTTCAGAGGTCTGGTTGCATCCATGTGGCTTGTCTGGCTGCTATGTCTCGCAGAGAGATGGCCTTCCCAGTCCAGTGACTTTGAAAGAGTGAGCAAGAGAGTTAGTGTCTGAGTACCAGATGTCCCAGAATTCTCAGGAGAAGGCCATAACCACAGAGAGATCCCATTGTCCATCTCCACATTGACAGGCCAGACTCCAGCCCCTCCCTCTGAACCCTCAAACTGGACTGTGGTAGTTCACTTTGCAGAAGTCTCACTCCTTTTTCAGTGGGATTGAGTTAGGAGCTTGCTACCTTGTAGCAGAGCAGTGTTCACATCTAATTGGCTCACCCAGAGAGCAAAGAGGGCTCACTGTGTGCTTGCTGAAGACAGTGGAGAAATACAGACTTTTAAGCTAATGTGAAACCTTGGCAGAGAACATTTAATAAATAAATAATGCCTTCAGAGTACATAAAATATGCTTTCATATTTCAAAATATAAAGTGCAACATGACAGGGGGGAAAGTTAAAAAAGAAAGTTAGGGGGCAATGAATTTTCCTGGGAAGAAAAGATGTAAGATTTCAAATATCAAATCTGCATTTGGTCTACTGAATTAGAATGTACATTTGTCACATCATTAAAAAGATCATTATTATCATTGTGTTAAATTAAAAAGTGGATGGACTGCATTTTCCCCAGAGAGTTCCACATTTGATTCTTATTTTAGAAACCAAGAACAATAGCATAGGTTGCAAAATGTTTAAAAGTGGCTCCAGAATTGGTCCACATTGCCAAAGTTGTTGAAATATTTAAAGTTGCCAATATTCATTTTATTTTTGGCCAACTTTCTTCAGACTTATTTTAATGCATTTCTTTTGCCCCTGGTTATAGCCTCCAGGGGCCTTAACAGCTACATTTTGGACAAATGTACATTACCTACTCAAGTATAAGCCGTCCCAAATATCAGCTGGGGCACATAATTTTATCACAAAACTGCATAAAAATGTGCTGAAAAACTCGAGTATATACTGTATATTTAAATAGACATTTTATGAAATCCTAAGGGGGTCAAATGAAATATTCTCAAATAAAGATAGGTCAATTCCATCATTACCATTGAATCTTTTCTATCTCTTACAATGTCTACCATCCATCTCTTCTCAGACCCTTATTACTTAGTCCAGTTATCTATATTATAAACTTCTGTGGCAGAGGATTATAACAACCTACACAATAACCATGAATTAGTTATTCCTTAATGACAGAGCAGCAGTTTTATTTGGAAAAGCAGTATGCCCAGCTTTGAAAATGGCTGAGGCTGTATCTGATTATCTTCTGGCCCAAGGCCTATTGCTAGGAGACAGTGAACAGACATGCCTTCCTCCTCTATCTTTCTTTTGCCCTATCCCAACACCAACTGTTGACATCAACTGATCCTTCCAATGGTTCTTCCCTTGGTACTCTACTATCCTGCCGTGTTGGATAATCCATTACAATGGCCACATAGATAATACTCACAATTATGGGAATTTCTTAGGGAAGATAGGAAGCTACTACAAGTCAGGATCAGTAAAACAGTAAGGATATAGCCATTGACCCACATCAGTATCTCTCCTCAGCCACGAATCAAGGCTCTCTCCAGTCCTCAGACTCTCAGCTATGTAGTCATAGAGGCTTCTCTCTCTCTGATCCTGGAATTCTACCAGCTGCTCTGCCTCACAATCTTTTTTTTTTTTTGGAGGAGGGAGGGGTGGGGCATCACTGCCCTGGTGGGAGTAGGAAGCCCAGCCTTGCTCCTGGAGAGCTGCTGCCACAGTCCCCCACACAACCACTATGCCACCGGGACTCAGCACTGCCTCACGATCTTATAGTCTCTTCAACTCGAGCTCATGATCTCCTTGCCTGAGCCTCTTGTCTCTGTGTGATATGCCATCTATTATTAGAAAGGTGCTCTGATCGTGGTTCTTCTTCCTTGATGGTTCTGGGAATCCACTCTTTTCCTGCTTCTGAAATCACTCCTTCCGGTTGCTAGGGGAGTGGAAAGTAAAATTGTGATCGTTTTTTTGTGTGTGCCAAGATGGCTCCCCTAGAGCATGTGGGCAGAATTGAGCTTGTAAATTAGGCCATAGCTTGTTTGGAGGCCTACTGAGATCAATGGCTCTCTGGAGGTCAGCCTTCCTCTCTCTGTGCTTCACTTTCTTGCTGTTGAGACCCTTGGAGAGCTGCAGAAGCCACATGGAGACCAGTACCAGGGATGAGATACTTCCACCTCCGTAGGATCCACAAAACTTTGCACCCACCAGCCTGTGATATTCCTGCCTTCTCCATCATTGCACATAGGTGCATGAATCTGAAGAGGGACTTATGGATTAGATCAGACTTATTGGACTTGTGTTGGACTGATCCGGGTTGTTTTCTTGATATCCAATTGTTCCTGGACATAAAACTCCTTCTTACACATAAATGAGTGTTCCTGGATTTGTTTCTCTAGTCAACCAGGCCTAGCATACTGACCAAAGCCCTCATTTGCATTTTACACACACTATTTGCAAGCTCCCTCCCAATCATTTGGTGGGAGTTACAGAGACAAGGATTGAAGAACAGTATTAAGAGATTTCACTTCATGACTCTAGTTAACCTCAGTTTTATTTGTAGTGGCAATATGCCCACCTAGAACAATTATTATTCCTCCACTATTGTACCTAGGGGTATAATGCTGTATCCAGGGGCAGCGATGGAGGAGAAGACACTCAAAAGGCCACCACTGCAACAATGGGCTCAACCATTGGGACAACTGTGAGGATTAACAATTGTGAGTAATTAACTGGACAAATGTTAAAATTTGTATCAAAATCCATCCCTATAGAATCACACAAATGAAACTATTTATTCACAGAATTCCCAGAATGAAAAAATTCCTACCACTAATTCAAACCTCACCACCCAAAGAAGAAAATGGTACCAATATTGGTATGTTTTAGTAAACCAAGCAAGGTTTAGTCAAATAGACATTTATTATTTTTAGATACCTATTTCTTTACAGAAAACTGCAATTCCTGTGTGAAGTCGACGAAAAAGTCACAATTTATGGAATGTCTTAAGACTTTGCTGGTGCAAACCTAATTAATTAGAGATATTTCAGTTTAGAAGTTGCTTGCATAACTTGAGATCTGTTATTGATGTGTGTGGCAGTCACCTAATCTGGCCTCAGTTTGAGGATTAAGAGTGTAGGGGTGGAGTCCAGGCTGCCAGTCTGGAGGTAGCCAGTGAAACCTCTGTGTGGGCATGGCCGCCTCCCGATAATGCTGGTAAATGTGGTAGTCCCTTCTTGAAGGCAGAGACACTGTCTCTTTCAGTTCAGTCTCTTGGAGATGCTCTACGGACAAAACACTTGCAGCATGCTGATAGACCCTGAGCCCTGGAAACTGGAGGACCCACAAGGAGAGCCCTGCAAGTGCTGAGATGCTTCTACCATGACCGAATACACAAGATTCTGCACCCACTGGCCTGTGATTGTCCTGGTGTCATTGCATGAGTTTTGTGAATCTGAAGAGGACTTTACAGATTGGTATCAGACATATGGGCTAATATTGGACTTATAACCTCGAACTGGACTGGGCTGGGATGTTTTCTCAAAGTTCAATTGCTCTTGTATATAAACCTCTTTCTTTTTTTTCCCCTTTTTCCTGCATCACTGCCCTGGTGGGAGTAGGAAGCCCAGCCTTGCTCCTGGAGAGCTGCTGCTGGATTTGAACCCTCAACCCTGTGGGCCGCAATCCTGCACAGAACCACTGTGCCACCAGGGCTCAGCGTTAAACCTCTTTCTTATACACATATGAGTGTCTATAGATTTGTTTCTCTAGTTTACCTGGACTAACACAATGTGTATTTTTTATAAAAAAATCTCAGCTCATTAAAAAAAATCATTTTATTGGGGCCTCTTACAGCTCTTATAATATTCTATACCAATTCATTCTTGATAGAAGGAGCCAATCTTCTCAGTATTTGGCCTATTCTAGTTGAGCTGAAGGCAGGAAAAATAACTGTAGTAATCAGAATGCAAATCCAATTATATATTGTTTACTTTATTGTAAATACTGGTTATCAGTGGTTCATAATTTTATATTATATGAAAAAATTGAAGAATACACAGAGTCACAATACCAAAAAGAACATTCAAGTATAACAAGAGGTGACCTATGAGTGATAACCAATGGTACTGACTGAAGAAATTCAAGTTGCACTAAAAGCATTTCGCCAAAAATAAGACTCCAGCTATTGATGGGATACCAATTGAAATGTTCCAATAAACCAATGAAGCACTAGAAGCACTCTTTATCTATGCCATGAAAATTTGGAAGACAGCTAACCAACAGATGAAATTCACATTTGTACCTGTTCCAAAGAATGGTGACCCCACAGAATGTGCAAATTACAGAACAATATCATGGATAATCAATCATATGCAAGTAAAATTTTGCTGGTGATCATTCAGTAACAGTTGCAGCAGCTCATTGACAAGGAGTTAGCTACAAGAGGTGCAGGCTGGATTCAGAAGAGGACAAGGAGCAAGGGATATTATTTCTCATGTCAGATGGATCTTGGCTCAAAGAAGAGAATATCAGAATGTCTATTGTGCTTTATTGACCATGCAAAGACATTGCCTGTGTGGATCATAACTAACTATTGATAATCTTGTGAAGAATGGGGATTCCAGAATACATATTGGAGCTTATTTGGAAACTGTTTTTAAATTTTACCCATCTATATAAATGCAAATGACAAAACAGTAAAAATAAGTATAAGAGATGCTGCATTAATACAACTGCTATGGGATAACAAACTCACTAAACATGTTTTCATAGGAAAGCATTAATAGATCCCCTAATACTGGTGTATGTAATGACATGCAATGCTGTGTTTTCTGTAATCAAGGAACACTTTCAAGTTTGGCAGGCACATAAAACCAGATATAGTATATACTTACGCAGCTGGTATGCAACCCTGAATTTGTTTAAAGGACCCAGTAAAAACTTTTATGCTTAATATATCCATAAATTGCAGGAATAATGAAAGATGTTTGTTCATGTAATGTCAATTTCATGGAACAGGTTGTACAGTGTGTACCAGTTTTCTAGATGCAATCAGATCATTTATTGTCTCTTTCTATAATTTTAGGTGTGGAACTTCTCTCTATCTCTTCAGGCAAAGAAGTCCAGGTGTCTAGGCAATAGCTTTGCTTCTTTGTCTCGATCAGAACTGTTAATACAGCTTCTATTTCATATAGTGAGTTTTGCTGCTTAGTTATTCACTCATGGTATGAACAGAACTTTTGAATGTTTTAATAAATCTTTCTTAGTCACAGAAACAAAGATAGATATAATACAGGCCTTGTCTTTTGAGTATCTAGAGGACAAGTGAGGCTGTGAAACACTATTACAACAATGGTGTAATGTATATATACAGAAAGAATTATGATTTATAGAAATGACAAAGGAAGCATATATATGGAAACATTACTAATACACGAGGAGATGATATAAAACTTTTAATGAAATGAAATTAATTTAATTTAGGAGATTGAGTACAATTTATTCAGGTAGGAAAAAAGGAGTACTTGCAGTAAAGACATGAGGTACAAAATAATTTTCTCTCTTTGCTTTCATCATTTCCCCTAAATGCTTTTGTGCCACATTTTCCCCCTCGCTCTAATTATCAAATACTAACCCACCAGTCACTGGATGGGAGAGCGATGAGGCTTTTTATTTTTGTGCAAAGTTAGTCTCAGAAATCAATGAATGCAGTTCTACTCTGTCATAGCAGGTTGCTTTGAGATGGACTTGACTTGATGGCAGTGATTTTTGCTGTTGTTGCTGACCCATCAAACAATTGGTATTATATGTATCAATACCAAAGCTAAAAGAACCTAAGCAAGTTGTCATTATTAGTTTCGACTCCTGGAGACCCCACGTGGTGCAGAGTAGAACCCTACTCTCCAGGGTTTTCAGGGCTATGGCTTTTGGAAGCATGGGGATTCCCAGGCTTTCCTCCTAAGACACGCTGAAAGGGTTTATAACCAAGGATTTACCATCTGTATTATTCAGTGAATCCTTTATAAACTGTTCAAAGTGCTCAGAGGAAGCATATTTTATAACTATGAATATAAAGAACTAATTGTAGAAGTGTCAACTAGTATTTGGGAAATTATATTTTAGATTTCTGAAAGGGATTGATTGACCTAGTGTACATAGAAGTGAAAGAATCGCATGCACACAGATTCATTTACAATGATGTTCAATGTCATGTTATGTGTAATACAAAATCAATGAAAGACAAATATTTCACTTTGAGATAACTAGAACAAATTTACAATAGTAGCACATGAAAATAGATATGTTTATTTTGAGTCTACCTAGTGGAATTTATATCTCAGTTTGCATTCTGGCTCACTAACAATTTATGAAGCAGGACACATTGTGCAAACTCCTTCACATTGGTATCTCTAATTGTAAGATCAGATACATTCTACCTATCGCATAAGATTCTGAGGAGTCAGTGCTAGCTATTAATGACTCTTCATAGAATCTTTGCTATCCAATTCAGATAGGAGCATAAAAACCCTCCATTTGTTTTGACCCTTGTTATTTAATTAATTATTGAGCAATTAATTTTTTTTACCCTCAAGACTAATAATGAGAGTGGAGACCCAAAGCTCATCAGTAGGCAAGTGGACCTCCCCTTAAAAGGATCATGGTGAGGAGATGAGCTAGTCAGGTGCAGTTTAGCAAAAATGAGTACAACTTTCCTCTAGTTTTTTCAATTCTTTTATTGGGGGTTCATACAACTCTTATCACACTCTACACATAAGTCCATTGTGTGTCAAGCACATTTGTACATCCACTGCCCTCATCATTCTCATAACATTTGCTTTCTATCTAAACCCATGGCATCGGCTCCTCATTGCCCCCTCTTTCCCCGCAACATCCCCCATGAACCCTTAGTAATTTATTAAAAATTATTACTTTGTCATATCCTACACTGTCCAATGTCTCCCTTCACCCCTTCCCCCAGGGGGTGTACTGTACCCCAGGGAGGAGGTTACATGTAGATCTTTATACTTGGCTCCTCCTTTCTACCCCATCCTCCCTCCACCCTCCTGGTATTGCCACTCTCATCATCTGTCCTGGATTCCCCATGTTTCTGGCTCCTATCCGTGCCAGTGTATATCCTCTGGTCTAGTGAGATTTGTAAGGTAGAACTGGGATCGTAACGGTGGAAAGGAGGAATCATTGAAGAACCCAAGTAAAGTTGTATGTTTCATCATTGCTACACTATACCCTAACTAGTCTATCTCCTCCCTGCAACACTACTGTAAGGAGAAATCCAACATCTACAGATAGACTTTGAGTTCCTCATCTGTACTCCCCTTCATTTACACTAATAAAATTTTTAGTTCCTTGATGCCTGATACTTTCGACATCTTGTGGTAACACAGACTGCTGTGCTTCTTCCATGTGGATTTGTTGCTTCTGAGCTAGTTGGCTGCTTGTTTATCTTTAAGCCTTTAAGACTCCAGATGCTCTATCTTTTCATAGCTGGGCACCATCAGCTTTCTTCACCACATTTGCTTATGCACACATTTGTTGTAAGTAATCCCAAAAGGGAAAGTGGGCACACTTTGATATGATTTTATGTTCTTTGATGCCTGATTCCTGGCCCTTTGACCCCACATGGTCACACAGGCTGGTCTGTTTCTTCCATGTGGGCTTTGTTGCTTCTGAGCTAGATGGCTGCTTGTTTATCTTCAAGCCTTTAAGATCCCAGATGCTATATCTTTTAATAGCTGAGAACCGTCAGTTTTCTTGACCACATTTGCTCATGTACACATTTGTCTTCTGCAATCGAGTTGAGAAGGTGAGCTTCTTGGAATGCCAATTTAATAGAAAAATGTTCTTGCATTGAGGAAGTACTTGAGTGGAAGTCCATTGCCCTTCTGCTATCTCAATACTGAGCCTATAAATATGTGCATGTGAACCTATTTCCCCTCATTATATATAAATATATTTACCTATGTACTTGCATGTATTCAGACCTCTATAATGCTCCTTGCCTCCGGTTTCCTTCTTCTAGTTCCTTATACTTCCCTCCTGTCCCACAGTCATGCAGCCTTCATTTGGATTTCAGTAATTTCTCTTCAAGGTTACCCTAACTTTGATCAATCCCCACCAGGTCTCTCCCTCCCTCTCTCCATGCCACTTATTTTGAATCACTTGTTCTTCCTTTATCCCTGCGTTGGTCAATACCACTTCATTTTGACCACTTCCCTGTCTCTCATATCCCCTGGAACCTTCGGTCTGTTGTTTTTTCCTCCAGACAATCACCCAGCCTATCTTATCAAGATAGATCTGCAGAGATGATACTATGTACAAAAAACAAGACACAGCAAAATGAAGTGACAAAAGAAAATGAAATGATGGCTACAACAAGGGGAAAAAACAGTGCCCCCAAAATAGAGATAGAGAAACAAAAATAATAGTAAAAAAGCAAAACCTGTCCATTTGTTCAAGGTCCATTTGTTGACCTCTTCGAGTAACCTTTGGCTGAGTCTGATGGGGTTCCATGTCCTGAGCCAAATCTATCCTTGGCTTTCCCTCAGGACCTTGATGCTCTGCTCCCTCCGCTGCTCTGCTACACACCCTTAGTGTTTTTCTCTGTGTGGTAGGGACTAACATCTGCAATCCTGACACTGTGTCTTCAGTGTTGTCCCCCGTAAGGGGACCAGACATTTCACTTTTCAACAATGTGTCTGCGACCTCCCTGGGGGTCAGACAACAGAAAAGTGGGTAAAGGGAGACATTAGTCAGTATAAGATATGAAAAAATAATAATTTATAAACTAAAAGGGAGGGAGGGGAAAATGAGGAGCTGATACCGAGAGCTCAAGTGGAAAGAAAATGTTTTGAAAATGATGATGCAACAAATGTACAGCTGTGCCTGACACAATGGATGGATGTATGGATTGTGAAAAGAGTTGTACAAGCCCCCAACAAAATGATTTCAAATTTATTTTATTTTATTTATTTTGGGGGGGGGGCATCACTGCCCTCTGGTGGGAGTAGGAGGCCCAACTTCGCTCCTGGAAAACTGCTGCAAATTCTATTTTTAGAATGCAATGCACTAAATAGAAAAGGTAAGACTAATATTCTTTGCACGTGGAAGCTGTTGTAAAGAGATCGGAACAGGTATTGCTTTAGGTAACTGTGCTGTATAAGACCTCTTTAGAGTATTGAAAGGAAAGGATGGTACTTTCAGGGCTAAGGCACGCCCAACTCATTGTATAATATGCATATGCATGTTGGACACCGAATAAGGAAAATTGTACCACAATAGACGCATTTGAATTTCAGTACTGAAGAGTAATATTGAAACTAGAATGGACTGCTAAAATGACAAACAGATTTGTATTTTGAAAGAATACAGGAGCCAGAATGCTTCTTAGAGGATAGGCTAGAAAAACGTCATTACCCACTGTGTGCATATTGTCAGGAGAGACCAGTGTGGAAGAAGGACATAATGTTTGACAAAGTGGAGGGGTGTCAGAAAAGATGAAGACCCTTGAGGAGATGAATGGACACAGTGTCTGCATCGATGGGCGCAGGCATAAGGACAATCGTGAGGGTGGTGCAGGACCACGCAGTGTCTCATTCTGTTGTGCATTGAGTCACTATGGGTCAGAGCTGACTTGATGACAACAACAACAACAACAACAACAACCACAGCAACAACATTTTGTGGCCAAAGGCTAAAAGCTCCTGTGATTCTTCTCAAACGAAAGTTTTAAAGTCTGACCTATCTTTACTCACAAACAGAAAAATGAACTTATACCACCTGTGACGGTTCCAAATAAAATAGGCTTCTAGGAATATTTCCCATCAATTAAAACAAATAAAAACATCTTAGGTTTACCTCAAAGAGTCCTGGTGGTACAATAAGTGAGATCTCACCTCGTAGCCGAAAGCTCAGGGATTTGAAGAAGAAAAGACTTGATAGTCTCCTGCTGTAAAGGTTACAAGGTGAGATACCCTTCGAGACAGGTCTACTCTGACAGAGGTCACTGTGAATTAGATTCAACCTGAAGTGCGCATAACAGAATTTCTCTGAAGCCTGCTCAATCCTTGTCTCTGCTACACACATGGAAATACATAGATATTTTTATTTTAAGGAAAAATATCACCTAAGGTTAACATCCTCATGTCTACTCCAAAAGGGAAAAATAGCTTGTACCTTTCTAAATAATTTTGTAGCTTTGAAACCAATATTTCCCAGATAAAGTCACATCTTCCTCTTTCCTTTTTTGTTTGGAATGCTTAGTTTGACAGAAAATTGTTTTGTAAGTTGTTCATCTCCTATAGGAGTTGTAAACAATATTACTATGCACAATAAGATAGCTGCTCTACCAAATATACAGATGGAAGCTTTTTTAGTCCTAGTCTTTCTATGTCGATTGTCTTAATATCCATCTTATTTTGTCCAGGAATCAAATCATATGGGGTCTCAGATAATGCTTATCTTGCTTTCTTTTGACTTTATATTTAAATTTATAGCTTTGGAGGATCTACAGGGAAATATTTGGGTTATACTGTAAGTGGCAACTTGAAAAAAAAAGGAACTAGTTATCTGTTCATGACTGTTATCTTCTACATTCTGTTTATGGTAAAAAGAATTTTCTTCATTTGCATTATTAATGGGAGGAGATAAAATCTTGGTGAGTATACTGTGGCAGAACAAGTCACCCTCAAGAAAGATATTGTCAAAATTAGACATGGTATTTTAAGATAAATTGGCATTTAGCATCTCAGAATCTATATATATATATATATATATATATATATTTGTTTTTTTTTTGTTTTTTTTTTGTTTTTATTTTGTTTTTTGGGGCATCACTGCCCTCTGGTGGTGGTAGTAGGAGGGCCAGCCTTTGTTCCTGTGGAGCTGGAATTGAACCTCCATCCCAGTGGGCCGCAGTCCCGCGCACAACCACTACGCCACCGGGGCTCAGCCCTCAGAATTTATATTTAACAGAAGCTTCTTTTTTTATTTATTTTATTTTATTTTTTTAGTTCTTTGCTCAATTATACCATAACTTTAATAAACATTCCATTCATATTCTCCAGCTTTCTGCCTGTACATATTAGAAAATTGAAACAGTTCTTTAGGACTATAATGCATCTCTTCCTAATCACAATCTGTACTGCATCTTTGGGGACTTTATAATATTTAAGTCTATTTATACATCTAACAAAAGCAATTATTTGCCTTTAACAATTTAATGTAATTATTATAATCCTGGAGAGGCATTCACTTTTATGAGACTTAAGTACATTCACTGTGGTAAGTTCAAACCACTGACCTTTCAGTTAGCAGGTGAATACTTAAGGATTGCACCACTAGGGTACCTTTGAAAAAACTTAAAAAAAATACTTGTTATACTTAAATGTACCCAGTTTTATTAGTTTTTTCTACCATTTTAAGCAACTTTCAAAAATATAATTTATAGAGAACTTACCTAAACCAATTCAATCATGGGGGAGGGAGGACTCAATTACAAGGATCTACATATAAATGAGTGACAAGATGTCCTGCTTTTTAACAATTTAAAAACGTCCTAAAGTGTTTTAAAATTAAAATAAATATATTACAATACTATTTTTGCATTCTATGGAAATTTTCGTTGCTCCTTATAGACCAAATTTTTAATCAAGAACCACCCCCCCCCCACCCCAGTCAATGGTGTCCCACTTAATATCTGGTCACTTTAAATAGAACCTCCTCCTTGGGGATACAGACAAAAGGGAAGCTGGTGAAGGGAGACATCGGAGAGTACACGATATGACAAAATAACAATAATTTATAAATGTATCAAGGTTCATGAGGGAGGGAGGAGTGGGGAAGGAGTGGAAAAAGGAGAAGCTAATACCAAGGCTTAAGTGGAAAGAAAATATTCTGAGAAGGAATATGGCAGCGAATGTACTAATGTGCTTTGCACACAATGGGTGTTTGTACAGCTTGTGATGAGTTGTATGAGACCCCAATAAAATGATTCTAAAACTTATTACGAGTAACTGTTGCAAATTGAATTGTGGTCCCAGGAGAGTATGCTGAAATCCTGACTCCTATATGTGTGACTGACCTAGCATAGCATAAGTTCTTGAGATCCTTCTGGGAGTAGATTGATTCCTATTCCTCTGAGCAATATCTTCTACAAGGAGAGAATGAAAGCAGAGACTGAGTCACAGCACGGGGCAGATGCCATGTGAAGACACGTCTCAAGCTAAAAAGAGCACGCGGGCAGCACGGGGCTACCAGGAGCTGGAAGATATCAGAAAGGCTCTTCTCTCTGAATGTACAGAGACAGCGTGGTCTTGTCCACACCTGAATTCCGAGTTCTAGTCTCCACAACTACGAGATGATAAAGTCCTCTTCTGCCTTCTGTTAAGACAACCCTCAGGAGTGCCAGGCTTCCACCGGAAAGACCAGCATGTCTGGCTCCTCCCATCACTTGGGTGAAAACATCATATTGCAGAGATCTGATGTAGTGAGTGGGTGGAGGATGCCATCCAGAAATCCAGAGAGATTAACTTCTCAAGGAGGAAATATTGAGAAAAATCCAAAGGGGCCATTCCTCTCTGTCGTATGGGGTCACCACCGTGAGTTGGCATCAGAGTGCTGGGGGTGAATGGTGGCTGAAGTTAGACCAACGGCATTCCTAGGAAGGTTCCAGTGGTAGCGGGTAAGATGACACCAGCTAACAGTGTCAGAGACAGTGACTCCAAAATGACGGACTCTAACATTTGTGTTCACCGTTGTAGCAGAAATTTGATATCTTTTAAATAAAAACACCCTTGCAGTTAGTTTCAACAATACAAAAATTTTTTGTAATTGATAATAAGCATTACTAAGGATGATCTGATATGGGAGGAGGCCTCAGGGGGTGGGGGGGAGATGATACCATGCGTTATCACACCAAGGACGCCGATCCTAGTGTTGTCCTTGGGTTAAACTATATCTTCCATTTCTTAGACTGTATGTAGTCTATGCACAAGATCCCTTAAAATAAAGATATTCCCTAAAAATTAGGAGGAAAAAATAACCGGTGATGGATGCAACCTCACAACACAGATATAAATCCACCCCAGCAATACTTAGTAAGTAGGTGATTTTAAAATTCACAAGTACTAAAATCCCAACCAAGATAAGAACTTCATTCATATACCATAAAGCACTAGAGAGAGGTAAAAAAGAGAAGACACTACAGGAAGAATGGCATTTTAGGACACCTTCAGCCTGTCTATGGAGGCAAGTCAGAGAAATTTAGAAAGAAACAATTTCCCATCAGTATTTCTTTTTAAAAAAAAATTTGTCACCTCCTCCTCCCCCCCCCCCACCTCCATGAGTATTTTCAATCACCTTGGACTCTACCTGGACAAGTCTGGGGAAAAGCATACAAGACCCCTGAAATAATTTAAAGGAGATTACCTTCTCTTCTTTATTAGCACTTTGTTATATTTTTATGGGAATTGTTGCCTATTGAAAAGGGAACCACTGAATCATTCTGCTACAGAGCAGCACTTTGATCATCATTATTTTCTTTTTATATCTTTTGGTCCTCATTACTTCCTGATGCATGAAGAACAGTAGGAAATGATGAGGTAAGAGATTAGAGAAGGCACAAATTAGTACATGGCATGTTCCTCGTGCATATTCCTTGGAACAATATAAAGGTTGGGATCTCTATATAAGGCTGAATTTATAGAAAATGATGAAAGGCCAATTCTTGGCTGTGGTCTGGATCCAATTTTCTTTTTTTTTTTTTTATCTTTTTGAATCCAATTTGTTGTTGACAGATTATACATCTTTTCTTGAAAAAAAATATGAACAGCATCACCAAGGTCACACAAGTTACCAAATGCTGCCAAGGTCAGCAGAAATAGAGATTATTCTGCTCTATCATTGTTCTCTGAGGTCATTTTTGCCACCTCAACTAGATTAGAATTTTGAGAAATGATGGTCTCTTCCTTGCAAGTGAGGGGATCGCCTATGTCTGGCCAGTGTCAGGCACTTGAATCATACGCATAGTTGCCTCATTTATCATCGCTACCCCTACTTTGATTTACCTTCAGCACAAATGACTTAACTATCATAAATTATTTCTTTAAACTATTGTCAAAATGAATTGTAATACATGTAGTAAGATCCAAGAATCCCAACACATGTCAATTAATTCACCTTGAAACAATTCTTCATACAGTTGCTTCCTCTTCTAAATCATCACAGGGGTTGTCCTACTCATCTCTCTGAAGAGCATGGAGCATTCACCACAAACACCAGCACCACCACCTCCTCCACCACCCTCACCTCCACCTCCACCACCACCAGCACCACCAGCACCTCCTCCACCACCTCTACCTCAACCACCACCTCCTCCTTCTCCAACCCCAACACACAGCCACACTTCTCATCTTCATTACAGATGGAATTTTTTCTGTTGTTATCTTAAATTACCCTGCAGTCAAGATTCTTTCCATTGAGATTTTGCTTCTTCCTTTGGTAATAGGTCAGAGCTGCCATCCGATGTTCTTCTCCAAACCCATTGCTGTTAACACGGTTAAATAGCCTCCTGTTGAACAGGCTGCTTGTTGAATTTCCCTCTACAAACTTCTCTTTGGAGGTGTACATAAGCTCACTTTAGAATCTCTGAGCTGTTTCTCTCTTCAATAGTCTCATTAAACCTTTCTTACTATTTCCTGTTGTAAGATCTGCTATTTCTTCCATCCGCTATAATTTGAAAGCCCCCTTTTTTGTATGATTACAAAATCCCCAGCTTTTAAAGCCTATGCCCAAATTGTCCTGCCCTGTAAGATTATACAGTAATACCAATATTAGGTTCAAATTTTGCACATTAAAAATCAAACAGCACCTTTGTTTCTAGTTTGTCTCTGGTTGCTCTGAGCCACTCCTCCTCCACATCCACACTGCAGATGTATTGTCAAAAGAGAAAGGAATGGCTGAGCAGAGATTGCCCTCAAATGAACCCGTATTTGCTTGTGAGTCTAGCCAAATTGCAGCACGTCTTACAACCATGAATTGGAAGAGAACTTGTTATCTGGATTAACAATCAGTGGTAAGAGGGAGAAACAATTTCGACATCAAGAGAGTTGGTTTCTAGTTTTGCGTCTGCAACTCACCAACTGCAAGCCTTTCATAATCACTTTTTTCCCCCGATATCAGCTTTCTCAAGTATCAAATAGTGGGGTTGAAGTTCAAATCCTTATTCAAATTCATTGTCTCTGTCCATCATTATAATCATTATAATCTCTCTCTCTCTCTCTCTCTCTCTCTCTCTCTCTTTCTCTCTCTCTCTTTCTCTTTTTAGTACTGAAAAGGCACCATGGAAGTTTATTTAGTTCAAAATATGAAAAATCACAATATCACACCACTTCCCTTGACAGACATTGTATTTTTGGAGAACCAACCCCTCCACGACTTCAGAAACAGCAAGGAGTAAGTCACACGATCGATTTTAAAAAAGGAAAGAAAGAAAAAGGTGCTGTGGCTGAGGTTTTAGAGTGTGACTGACTGGACTAGAGTCTTCTTTGCTTTCTTCTACCAGATGCTGCATACATTGCCAAACTTGTTTTCAGAAAAAAATTACTTGACACACCCTGGCAATTAAAAAAACTTTTGTACTATAGTCCATAACGCAGGATTAAATGTGTGTCCCTGCTTTTGCAGACCCCACATCCATCATTCCAGTGCCTCCAGAAGGTGGCATTGCTCACTTTGGGAAACACTGAATGGAAGGAAGCTGCTTACCTGCGTTCCATCTTATGTCTGTACCTGCTGAAACCCCAAATGACAATATTTGCCTCACGAGATCACGATGAGGATAGTGTCAGCTATAGCAATCCAATGATGACATGGCATGTAATAGATGCTCCGCAAATGATGGTTCTTCTTAAATCATTGAATGAGGAGGAGGCCTCTCACAGCTCTTATCACAATCCATTTGAGCACATTCGAGCATATGTTGCCATCATCATTTTCAAAATATTTTCTTTCTACTTGAGCCCTTGGCATCAGCTCCTCACCCATGCCCCCTCAACCCTATGTCTTACACAGACTGCTGTCTTGCATCACCCACTTTTCTGTTGTTCACCCCCCTAGGAAAAGGTACATCATTGTGATCAGTTCCTTCTTTCTGCCCCCACCTTTCCCTTACCCTGTTGGTATCTCTAAATCTCATTGGTCCTGATGGGTTTATCTGTCCTGGATTTCCTGTGTTGTGAGTTATCTGTAGCAGTGTACATCCTCTGGTCTAGCCAGATTGGTAAGGTAGAATGGGGACATGATAGTGGGGGCGGGGTGGGAAGGAAGCATTAAAGAACTAGAGGAAAGTTTTATGTTTCATTGGTGAGGTAATACACCCTAACTGGTTTGCTTTTCCCTTATTACCTTCTGTAAGACAATGTCCAATTGTCTACAGATGGGCTTCGGCCATCTCCATGCCACATTCTGCCTCACTCACATTGATATGATTTTTTGTTCTGCGTCTTTAATGTCTGAGACTCGATCCCATTGAAACTTCATGATCACACAGGCTGGTGTGCTTCTTCCATGTGGGTTTTGTTACTTCGCAATTACATGACTGCTTGTTTATCTTCAAGCCTTTTAGACCTCAGACATTATATCTCTTGATAGGCAGGCACCATCAGCTCGCTTCACCACTTTGTTTAGGCACCCATTTTGTCTTCAGCAATCTTGTCAGGAAGATGAGCATCATAGAGTGCCAGATTGTTAGAACAAGGTGTTCCTTTGTTAAGGGAGTACTTGAGTAGAAGTCCAAATGTCCATTGGCTACCTAAATACTTAACAAAAATATATGTGCGTAGATTTAGACCCTACCATTATATATATTTATTATATATATTTACATATGTACATGTCATTTTTAACCTTCTATAAATGCCCTTTTTCTCCTAGTTCTTTTCTCTATTTCCTTTTCCTTTCCTCTTGTCCCACTCTCATATTCAGTCTTCTTTTAAGTTTCAATAATTCCTCTTGTCTGCACTGCCCTTGATCAAGCCCCAGCAGGCATCCTATACTCTCCTCACCTTCGATTTTAGATCACTTGTTTTTCCCTGATAGTTAATCTTAACAGTGAGTGCATGCATAGACAAATATTCTAGAGATGAATTTTAATGGAAAGACTGGCCAGTTGAAGCCAATCAGAGGCATTTCGGGGAAAAGACCCATCAATCAATTCAGACAGGTCACAGCCATGAAACCTGTAGAGCACAATTGTACTCTGCACAGACTCAACTCATGGACTACTTTTTAAAATGATTTTTAAAAATTCTTTTTTTTCTGTGTTTAAACTGACTCCACGTGAACTTACACTTATCATTACTACTGTTGTTCTCTTGGTTGAATGTATCACTTATACTTGAAGCTGTTTGTTGTGCTTATCTTAATATACCAATGTTAGTTGTTGACTCCAAGAGGAGAGAGTATTTTGATGAGTTAATTGGAGTAGAATTTAGTTCTGCAAAGAACTCGATAACTGATAAATTGCTTCAAAAATTGTCAACATAGAAATGTTTAAACTAAGAGTTCCCCTTTCCTTACCTCTTGCAAGTCCACTGTTCATGTATAAATATCTGTTTTTTTTCTATATGTGAAGTTACATGCACAAAAAAAAAACTGCTTCAATAAAAATCAGGTCATACTATATTTATTATTAGATGAAGATAGTTAGGAGGTGAGTGGTGGTTATGTCTGTGTTCAATAGGAAAACATTATATCATTGAGAGGAAAGAAATCAGTTGAACAATCTCTCCAGGCCAGCCCAATATTTTCCACAAGAAGTCTTTACATTGTTTTTTTGTTAGATAGTAATCACAAATTTTTAAAAAAGAATTCAACTTTCACGACTAAGAATTGTTACACAAATACTCATGTTCATCAGGGGAAGTAAAATCATATACATTGCTTAAATGGCTGATGTTTTATGAATATGTGATCCACTAATAAACAATGTAATACCTCCTTCCTGGCTAGTACTAGTCCATTTTCCTATAAGCTCCTTACATTCAGTAGGGTTATAAGGGTTTGCAAACACAGACCATGGCTGGAAAGGAATACAGATTCTTTGATGTTATTTGCTACTTCGAGTGCCAACTGACCTAGTTATGGTTGCTATGGATACTATAATTTAGACTTTAATGACACCCTCAAGCAGTGGCATTGCTGCTCTACAAAGTGCTGAGATAAATCTGAATCTCAGTCTTGAATGGTGAAGGAACTGAGTCAGAAAGGTGAAATGGTCTATCCTGACACAAGAGAGAAATTGAAGGATTCAGAGAGAAGTATTGAATTAATGAAACTAAGGTCTAGAATTAGTTCAATGGCCAAAATTCTTTTCAAAGTTATTCAATCAAAAATGTTAAAAAAGGCATCGCAGTGATTTATATGAATGTTTACCTCACTATTAAACAGGCACAATTTCTCCCATTCTTCCACAATGATTGCTTCTTACCTTCAAACTAAGAAAACACAGTCTCTCCTTGGATTCGACATACTAGGTTCTCACAATGCATGGATTTTTGCCCATGAAAGCCAAGTGAAAAAAGAAATGTCATGGAGGTAGAATAGCAAAAAGAGAACTATTTCTTTCCATTTGAGTCTCTGGACATATTTAATGGCCATTTATTATGATTCTGAAGCATATAGTCCTGCACATAAAGCATGATACCATCATTTGCACATTTCAATATATAGTCATGATACTAAGATTTTTTTCAACTAATGTTGCTGAAATATACATAATCTCAATAAAAAAGCAGGGAGTTATCTGTTTGCAACTAAAATTACAATCTCATGTACTCATAGTTCATATTTAGAAGCTAGCTGACAAACACACTGAAACCACTCCTGTCAAATAGATTTCAATTCACAGAGACTATAGGACATTGTCAAACTGCCCCATAGACTTTCCAAGGGCACTTTATGGAAACAGATTGCTTCATCTTTTTCCCTTGGAGCAGCTGGCACATTGGAACAGCTGACCTGTTGTTTACCTGTCTAGCTCTTTAACCATTGTTCCAAAAGTGGGTCTAACACCTTTAAGATTGCTTCAACAAGTTTTTTTAGTCTCTATTTGAGATAGGCTGAGTGTGTGCTTCCTTCTTGTTTTTCTAACTCCCAGAGTTTGCACACTTCACAATATTCTTATTTTGTCTTTTAAAGCTACTTTTTGAAATTTTTTCATTAGCTCATTTGTTTCAGCATTTCTTCCATTTGCTTTAGATATTCTCCATGCAATAGCATATTTCAAAATCTCTTCTGACATTCACTTTGGCCTTCTTTTTCATGGCATTTGTTTGCTTCATTTATGATGTTCTTGATGCCTTCCCACCTCTCATCTGGTCTTAGGTCATTCACTATCCAGTGTGTCAAATCTGGTCTTGGGGTGTTCTCGAAATTCAGGTGGGATGTAGTCAAGGCTGCAATTTGGTGTTCGTGAAGACATTTTCATTTTCTTCAGCTTCATTTGCACATGAGCAATTAAAACTGTTCCACAGTAGCCGCGGTCCTGACTGATGATCGCGAGCTGCTCCTTCAGCTTTCCACAGATGGAATTGACTTCATTTCTGTGTCTTCTCTCTCTCTCAAGGCTCACAGACATAGTGAACATTTTGGTTTTTTTTTTTTTTTTTTTTTTGGAAAAAGGATAGTCGCAATGAAGACGTCATTGCTCTTGAAAAATTCCATCATGTGATCTTCAGCTCTTAATCACCAATGCCATATTTTCCAACTACTCTTTCTCTCCACACCTCCACTCCACCCTAGTCTTCCCAATTTTAGTCACTAGTATTTATCCATGCATATGAATGACCTCTTTAACCAATTTCATAGTAAAAAAATTAATTCTTCAATTTACTCACACTGTTTTTAGTGGCTTGTTGATGAGTGACTTTCTTTGACAAGACAAGGAAGAAGGAGACTATATCTGCACACCAGTCCAAGGCCAGTGACCATTTTATCCGAATGCTAACTCTTCTTCCCCCTGCACTCAGCTTCTCAGCTGAATTCAGTTATTCATTGCAGTGGTCATAGACAAAGCTCAAAGTCAGGGGGTTTGTTAGGGAAGTTAGCAGGTTTCCACAAATGAAGATCAATAAACAATAAGGATGACGCCATTATTCCACTTCACCACCTCTCCTTACCCAGAGGCTCAGTCTCTTTCTCCCTGGGGTCTTCAGTAGCCTTGAATGTGCTTTGTAGTGGTGTTTCTTCCTCAATGGTTTCTTCCTTAAAGCATTTTTCTCTCCTTATGCTTCTGAGATGGCTTTCTTATACAAAAGGGAATGGCCATCAAAATGGATCAATTTTTCAATTGGTGTTTTACACACCTATTTACATAGTCCCCCCCAATCATTTGGTGGGAGTTCATAAAAGTGGATAGAAAAGTCATATTAAGAAATTTCACTTCTCCATATAGTGTGTGATGGTCTGCTTTTATTACGTGACCTCATATTCGATGGTATTCTTGGTGGACGTACAGATATTATTGATTATAGAGAGTAAGATAGATATAGAAATGTTCTTTTGGATGGTGTAGGTCATGCAACTCTTGAATTTGTCATTCTTCACAAACGAGACGATATGGTTGATTCAAACTTGTGAGTACCAGTCCATTTCAACTCATGAATGCTTAATATATTGATGTTTACTTGCTTTGTTTCCTTTTTGACCACTTACAGTTTTGCTAGGTTCATAGTCAATGCATTCCAGTTCCAATTATTAATGGATGATTATAGCTATTTATGCTAATTTCGAGTCGTGCCCTGACAGCGCATGAAGGTTCCCCGAAGCTTGACTCCCTTCATGTCATTAGTGCTGACTGTATTTTGTGTAGACTGCTCTTCCCCAGACATAGTTCCAGCTCCTTCCCATCTGAGAGGTCCATCTCCCAGCAGCACCTCAAGCAACATCCAGCTGCTAGCAATGTTTCTCAGTGACTATTTTTTTTTCCAAATAAGACCTTTCTTCCTCCTTAGTTTTCCTCAACCTGGAAGTTCTGCTAAAACTTGTTTTCCAGCGATGACCCTACTGGCATTTTGTTATTTTTTTATGTTCATATTTTCTTCTCTTTTCCTTTTAAAGATCATTTTATGGGGGGGCTCTTACAGCTCTTATAACAATCCATACATCAATTATATCTAGCATATTTGTACATATGTTGCCACAATGATTTTCTAAACATGTATGTTCTATTTGAATCCTTGCTATCAGCTCCTCTTTTTACCCTTCCCCCTTGATAAATTATAAATTATTACTATATCTTACACCAATTGTTGGCTCTCTTCTCCCGTGGTTTCTTCCTCAGCCTCCTGTGTTAGTCTGGGTAGACTAGAGAAACAAATTTCATAGACATGCATATGGATATAAGGAAAAGGTTTATATACAAGAGGAACAGAACATTGAAAAAACATCCCAGCCAAGTCCAGTTCAAAGTCACAAGTCTGATATTAACTCATATGACCAAAATCAGTCTATAAAGTCTCCTTCCGACTCACGAAGTCACAGGTCAGTGGGTGCAGAATCCCTATGCTGTCAGGGGTCTCCACATGGCTCCTGGCTTCTAGGACATCAACAGCATCCGGTGGTGGCAGAAGCAACTCATCCCTGGAAGAAAAGTCTCCATGTGACCACCCCAGCTTCAGAGGTCTGGCTCCATGAGGGCAAAGCCATGTGGTCCCTCCGCCGGCTCCTCCAGTTTCTTGGACGCTGCCATCTTGTCTTGTCTGTAATTCCTTGTCTCTCAGACTAACTCCCAACAACTGGGGAGATAGAGTCTCATCTTCAAGAGGGAAATATCGTGAGACTTCTCAGACATATCAGAGAAAGTCATGCCCACACAGAGGCCTCACTGGTTACTTAATGATTATCTCCAGATTAACAGGTTAGACACCATCCCTACATCTCAATCATGAAATTAACAAAAGCACACCACCGCCATACCTCCTCTCTTCACTTTCCCCCTACCCTCCTGGTATTGCTACTTCTAAGAGGTCAGTAATACACAAGTCACTATAGACAACAAGATGATATACAGAGGAGTGGGCCCTCTCATCGCAGACCCTGAAAATTTTAGGAATGATGATAGAACAAAAAAATTGGAGAATGAAAAAACCAAGAAACAGATTTTCTGGCCTCCTCCTTGAAAAATGAGAATAGCTCACTTTCTCTTTGATCCAGGTGGCATCCCTGTAACCACCTGTTAAATGACTTCTGGAAGATCCTAAGCCATTGGAAATTGAAGCTCTCCCTAGGAGTCCAAAGATCTCAGTTAGACAATAGTATCTTCAACGAATGCTGTTCAAAGATTCCAATAGCATTTTTATTGTTTATGCAGCTGATTTTGGTCATAGCCAGACTATCCCATGCACTTACAGAGATTCTTCCCCTTCACAAGACAAATTTCTCTCCCAGTGACCTTGAAAATGTTATAATGGATGATTTGTTACAAGTGAAATAAAAGCCCCAACTATGACCGTATATCCTTGCTAAAAGTACGGTAGTTCAATCAAGCACATGGAAACAATATAAAGTTTACATCCTTACAAACTTCAGCATCCATTCATTGTAGGGTGACAGGATTATTATGCCTCTGCTTGGTCAGTGCATTAACAAAAAATGGTTGCTTTCAGGAAGCACAGCAGTGAACACAAAGTATAGCTCCAGGACAGCAGGGCCACTTTGAACAATTTATAGTTGAATAGGGAGCTCTTAAAGCTGACTCACTGGCCATCACACAAATGCATTAATGACCTCATCTTTAAGGAAGTTTTACTCTCTGACTTTTTATTTTGTTTCTCAACTTAAAATCTCCCTTGTAAGGAAAGAAAGTCTGAGTCAAAGGAAGAAGAAGAAGAAAGAGAAATCCAGCAGCATGTTGCTAAGCTGTTTCCAGAAATTGGTAGACTGTGCAAGATATACTGTGCCTGGACCCCAACAATAACAATTTATTGATCTCATATTGCTAGCCATGAAGGTTTCAAAGGCAATTACCCTAAATTATATATAATCTACCTAGAGACACACAATGTATAATATCTGTGATAATAGAGGCATATGGCTATGTGATTTCAGAGAAGGCAGTGAAAATTATTCACTGGACATGGGAGGGAAATATTATAGAGGAGAGGACTGTTGTTTATTTTTTTAGAGCAATGGTATTTGTCAACATGTATGCTCCTTCCAAAAGTGCTGGAATTCTAACCCCATACAGCGAATTCATTCTAATGTCATTAATGCAGCTATCTTCCATGAATGAGTCAAATGTCATTTAAACAAATAATTGAGGCCATACCAGTGTAGGATGAATAGTAAACCTAATTACTTCTGAGTTACACAAAAGCCACAAACACAGATGCATCCACACATAGGGGGAGGTACATGCTATTGAAGCATTGTTTAAATACTGCCCAGGTTAGCACTAATGAAATAATTGGCATGACTGAGATGCTGAAGTCATCTTTTAGCCTTCCTATCTACAAGAAATTTATATTACAGCAGCACAAGAAAACAAATGTGGGTTTTGAAGGGTATGGAGGATTTTTTCATGACAGAGAAGGCTATACCAAGTACAGGAAAGACTTGGACATAGCAAATATTAAAAAAAGAGTACAACATAAGGCATATGATGTTAATGTGAATCAGATTACATTTCTCAGATGGTCACAGCAATTTCTTTCATTTCAGGAATGTGATAATGTGATTTTGATAATCGTCTCCAATATCTTTCCAGAGTAGGAACGTAGAACTACTCTGTGATGCTGAAGACCTTGAGTAAAAGGTGCTGTGTCATAGGGTAGATAATGAAAGGTGACATAGACTATGTCTGGTTTTCTAGAATATCTGCTTTTGGTGACCTGAGCCACCATGCAAGTTTTCTGACTTCTTTCAAGTTATCATGCTCTTATCTGAGGTCCAAACTAACCATCATGGCGAAATCAAATGGAAAGACTCTGAGACTATGTGAAAAGGGTCTAAAAAGCTGCATGGTTCAATTCCTTGTTGTTAGATTCCATTAATCATTTCCAATTTCCAATGACCCCATGTATACCAGATCAAAAGACTGACTTGTTCTGTGTTCTTCTGATAATTGTTGCTACCTTTGAGCGCTTTGTTGTAGCCACTGATTTAATACATGCTATCAAGGAGTTTCTTCTTTTCTAATGTTCTACTTTGCCAAGTAGAATGTCCACAGTACATGAGTCAAACTGTCCCCACTTCTAAGGAGCATTCTGTCTAAACTTCTTCCACAACTGATGTTTTCATTCTTCTGGCACTCCTGAATAAATATCACATTCAGTTATGATATATATTTAATAACACCATATTTCAAATGTATCGATTCTTTGGTATTCCTTATTCACTTGCTAGTTTTTACATGTATATAAAGTGATTGAAAATAATATGGCTTTGGTCAGGCACAACTCAGTCTTCAACACCTAATTGTCCCAGTATCCTGTTGCACAGCTTGAATCAACAGTTGACAGACAACACTGGAGAGACCTGAGTCAGAACTGCCCAGCATAATCTTTTCCTGAATTTCTGACATGCCTCAATGTGAAAGTAACATGATAATTCTTGCTTTAAGAAACTAATTTCAGAGGATGATTTGTTATTTATAAATCAATAACTAGAAGAGTAAGTAATTAGAAATAAAACCCAAACACATTGATTGACTCTTAAAGAATATTTGGGTTTTCTTATGCATGCTGTGAAATGGATTCATCAAGCCTTTTTAAATTGAAGAATGACATGTTATATGAGCTATAGTTTAAAAAGAAAACTCAAAAGACATTGAGCAAGAGTAGGGAGAGCTTTGAGATAAAGAGAATGCTTACAGGGATTCTCAAAGTTCAGTTGTGCATAAGAATCACTTGAAATAAATCTTATATCCCTTAATGGGGAATTATCCCTACTGGACAAATGCTTTTAATGGAGTAGAGGAAATTAGTTGTGTTTTCACTTGCCATATTAGACAGTTCACTAAGCACATTGCACACAGCAGGATGCTTAAGACCACAGGATTTTTAGAAAGTCCTGAATATGTCTTCTCTCCACTAGTACTAGCTGGGTGGTCTTGGAGAAATTGCCTAACATCACTGAGTTTGTTTTAATATATGCAAAATATATTCTTCTTCCTCATTATCTTCTGTACATTTAATACATACTAAATGATCATGAATATGGCAGTTAGATTCTTTTTCTTTTTTTTTGGCATCACTACCCTCTGCTGATCATGGGAGCTACCCAGCTTTGCTGCTGCTGCTGCATTTCAACCACCAAACCAGTAGGCCGCAGTCCCACACTCAACCACTACACCAATACACCAATGGGACTCAGCTCCAAGCAGGTTTTTGTTTTTCAGGGGGAGCATCACTGCCCTCTGGTGGGAGTGAGAGGCCCAGTCTTGTTCTTGGAGAGCTGCTGCTGGATTTGAACTGCCAACCCAGTGGGCTGCAGTCCTTCACACAACCACTACACCACCGGGGCTCAGCCTGGCAGTTAGAATCTTTTAAATCATTTTATTGGGGAATCTTACAACACTTGTTACAAATTGTGCGTCGATTGTATCCAACATATTTGTACATATATTTCATTGTTCTTCTCTAGACATTTACTTTCCATTGAGGCCTTGAGATCAACTCCTCTCTTTACACTCCCCCCCACCCCCAATCCTCATAGCCCCATAATAAAATGTAGATTGTCAATGATTTTCAAATCTCACTTCAACCACTGTCCCTCTGGTTTCTGTTGTTCTTCCCCCTGGATAGGGATGTGTAGTTAGGTGCCATTCATTGCAATAGGTGTCCCCCTCCCCTCTGTCCTTTTGGCATCTATATTTCTATTCCTGGGTTCCATGTGCTGTGAGTTTTATATCTTGCCTATACCTATGTACATGGTCCTGTCTAGTTTAGATTGGGAGATAGCACTGAGGTCCTGATAGTGGAGGGTGAGGAGACCACCAGCAGACAGAGGTATATTATGTGACCCATTGTGCCTCGAAAGATTTCAAGAGGGTAACAAGGCAACCCACAGACTGAGAGAAGATTTTTAGTATTGATGCATCAGACAAAGGACTTATTACTAAAATCTACAATATCCTCATGGCCTGCAAAAGAAGAAAACAGTTAACCCCTTAAGAAAGTGGGCATAAGAAGTGAAAAAGAACTTTCACTAGGGAGGAGACCCATATGGCCAACACACAAGACAGTGTTCCCGTTCAATAGCCATAAGAGAAATGCAAGTTACAGCAACCATGAGATACCATCTAGTACCCCTGAGTTTAACCCAAGTCAGAAAATCAGGGAACAACAAATATTGGAGGGGATATGATGAAATAGGAATCCTCTTCCATTGCTGGTGGTCATGTAGATATGTACAGCCACTGTAGAAAATGATCTGATGATACTTAAAGAAAATGGAAATTGATCTACCTTATGATCCAGCCATCTCTCTACTGGACATATACTCAGAGGAAGTAAGAAATAAAACACAACAGGTCATATGCAGTCAAATATTTATTGCAGTGCAATTCACAACCACAAAATGTTGGAAACAACCTAACTTTCCATTGGTAGATGAGTGGATTAGTAAACTCTGGCACATACAAACAATGGAGTACCATGCAGCACTAAAGAGCATGGATGATCACATGAAACACATCATTTCATGGGAAGAGCTGGAAGGAATTACGCTAAGCAAGCAATCTCAAAGGACAAGTATAACGTGAGTTCCCTGAGGTAAGTCCAATGAGCACAGCAGGAATAGAAGAAAAGATACTTGTCTTACAATAAATGGGTGGAAACGTAGGCACCTGTGGAAGGTCAGACCAAACCAGGGAGGTACATGTGACTCCAACATGAAGAAGGGGAAAGGGGGAAGGGGGAAGGAGGAGGGTGAACGGGGGTGGAAAGAAACCAAGATGATGACATTGTGAAACAGGACACTAACCCATCCAGGGGCAAGAGAATTGGTTGTGTCTCAATAGAATTGGAATACGCATACAGATTCCACCTATGACGCATCAAGCCAGGAGTGCAATGCAACACATGGAGTAATCTATAAGAAGACTGAACTATAGGGCCAACTTCACCAGAACCAGTCTGACCTCCACTCTGGAAGTGAGTGCCATAGAGAATGACACTAGACATCTACCATAACCAGATGGAAGCAAACCAAGAAGGAAAAAGAGAAAGGGGCCATCGACCTAGACTCCATATGGGCACACCAAGCCCACAGGATGAGGTCCCTGCATGGAGCTGCTGGAACACAGAAAGGACTATGGGACTACTGACAACTCAAGACATGTTGTCCCCTAATGAGCATATGGAGACAGGGGACGAGAATGTGAGCACATGGCGGGGAGACAGTGGGGGAACACAGCATAACAGGTCAGCAATTGGAGTAAAGCGGAGCCACAGAGCCCCTGAGGAGCCCCAATAATTGACTTCAGTGAGGAGGAGCTGCCCCTGGATCTCCCTCAGGACCAGGGGGGAGGGTCTCATGGGAACCAGCAAACAGACCTGTCATATGTAGGGTTTTTTTTCCCCCCATTTCTTCTTTTCTCGTTCCTTTCTTTCTTCAACCATGTTTTCTTATTGTTTGGACTAGTTCATGGATGGTTTGCCTAATCATATGGGTTGGACCATGGGAGGAGAGTCTGGGTAGAAGGCAATGGAGCCAATGGCCCCAGAAGGTAGAGAGGAGAGAAGGAGGTGGCAGAAGGGTGCTGTGAGCAGATGGTGTCATTGGCCTGTAGCTGCATGGGTCTGCAGAAGGCTCCAGTTAACATTGGACCCATGGAGTTAAGTTAGACTGGGTTGGGACACCTTCTTGATATAAGATTACTTCTTGTTATAAAGCTCTTTCTTATACATAGATGAGGCGTGTCACTGACTTGGATTTCTCTAGGCAACACGGGGTACCTCTAGTCCGAGTAGACTAGAGAAACAAATTCACAAACATGTATATGTGCATATATAAGAGAAAGTTTATATACAAGAGGAACGGAACATTAATAAAGCATCCCAACCCAGTCCAGTCTAAGTCTTTAAGTCCAATATTAGCCTATATGTCTGTTATACCAGTCTATAAGTCCTCTTCAGACTCATGAAGCACATGCAATGATGCCAGGACAATCACAGACCAGTGGATGCAGAGTCTTGTGTATCCAGTGGTGGTAGAAGCATCTCAGCATTGACGGGGCCTCTCTGGGACTTCTCAAGCATCTCAGCCCTGGCAGGAGTCTCCATGTGACTTTTTCAGCTTCAGAGGTCTGGTCGTCTCAGTGTAAATCCATGTGGGTTCTCCTCCAGGATGTCTCACAGAGAGCCCGCCTCGTGTCTGGTCAGCTGCAACGTCTTCCAAGAAGTCACTTGTAAGTCTCTCACACCCATGTGGGAAATATTGTGAGATTCCCCAGAATTCTCAGGAGAAAGCCATGCCCCCACAAAGGCCTCATTGGCTATCTCCAGATTGACAGACTAGACTCCACCCATACACTCCCAATCATGAAATTGACATGAGTACATGACTGCCACATACCTCATTTCAGTTTTTGTCATTTCTTAATGATGCAAACTGTGATAGGTAGGCTTATTATGCCAACATGGCCACAGAAGATTGGTGGGTCAGTTGTGACGGCACAACCAATGAACACACGGTATGAATTGAAGGGCAGAGATAGGAAGAGCTCGGTGAGTCCCGCCCTCTCTCTTGCTTCTGGATCTTCGGACCAGATAGCTGCCTTGTTCATCCTGCGCCTCGACCTCTAAGCAACACTACCTGTCGGACACCTAATCATGGACTGTGTTGCTATGAGTTGAGGATCCTTCAAGCCCTACTTCACCACGCTCCTGGTATAAACATGTCTTGGGCTGGGGACTGTTGGACTCTGTCATCTGGCTGACTGTTGGCGACCTGCTCTGCTGTTTGCTGCCTGTGACCAGATAGCCTGGATTGCCCTACCGAGGACTACTCAGTGGCCCTCAAGAC